>JAHXMU010000420.1:253115-282310 GCA_019455685.1 Philornis downsi
TATTATTGTTTCTATTTTATCTGTTTATGATATGTTTATAAAATACTAAAAAATACAACATTCATTTTGTTTCTGATGTGTTTACAAATAATCATTTTCCTATCAATCCATTACAATATTCATTTCCGTTTATATTCTGTTCTGTCAAATTTAATTCGAACGATCTTCAATATTTAATTGATCTGGCATTTTTCGTAATCTATCATGTGCATACTTATAAGTTCGCTTTGAACTAATGGCTTATAATACATACCGATCCCCAGCTAGTATCTGAACAACTTTATATGGGCCTTTATATTTGGGATCCAATTTCAATTGATTCCTTTCCTCGTTCTGCAATAAAACAAGGTCACCTACTTCAAATCTTTTGACCTTAGCCTTACGCAAGTCAAAACGAGACTTGTCATAAGCTGCATTCTTCTCAACATTAACTGTAGCATCCGCACGTACTTGTTCTAAATTTATCGGAGTGTCATCATTATGGGTCGACAATAAACCACAGGTCTAGCAGATTTCCCTATTAACATTTCAAGAGGACTTGACTTTGTAATGCGGTCTGAGAACAATTCAAAGCCAATTGGATTTCAGACAAAGCATCTTGGCATGATCGGGCAGTTGTCTCAACCGCAGTTAACATGCCCTTAAGCATGCTCATCACGCGTTCAACCTGGCCGTTGGCACGGGCACTACCTGTCGCAATCAAATGTAGAGTTATATTGTGTGACTGACAAAAATCATTAAATTCGCGACTTGCAAAGCACCGGCCCTGATCAGCAATTATCCTATTAGGAGCACCGAAAAACGAAATGATTTTTTTTAATGCTTCGATACAACTGAGAGTGTCTACATTAAATGTGTGGTGTAACAATACATATTTGGTAAAAGCATCAATATGCACGAGAATATATTCTTTTCTATCGTTCTTACCACTCAGTTTCCCGTTCCATCAATGTGCAATGTGTGCCATGGAATTGCTACTTTTGGAATAGGATGAAGTTCAGCTTGGGCCCGACCAGAATTCGATTTTGAAATATTACAAGTAATACAATTAGTGACAAATTTTTTAACGAATCGAGACATTTTTTCAAACCAATATAGTTCGTATAATTTTCCAAGTGTTTTATCGCTGCCCAGGTGCATTAACGACTCATGAATATTTCCAACTACTGACCACCTCAACGACCTTGGCAGTACTGGCAAGCAAAGCGTCTTCCCTGCCAATTGCAGTCTGCGATATAAAACACCAGATCGGAGTTCATAAGTTTGAAACATATCTGCGCTTAAATTATCGTTGCAAAGATCGGATACCACCTTCGATATTTCACTATCTTTTTGTTGCTCGGCCTTGAGCCAGTCTTTAGTCAACTCGGCTAAATTGATTCGTTTCGACTCAACCCTCTCATATATCTCTGGTGACGGTACGTGCAAGGGATTTCTTGACAAAAAGTCAACGTGACTCATCCGTTTGCCGTCCCTGTATACGATGTCAAACTCAAACCCCTGAAGGAAGGACCACCAGCGATGAATTCTAGGCGTTAAGTCTAGTTTTTTTTTTTCGCGAAGACTGCAATGAATTGCAATCAGTTACAACGGTGAATTTTCCTCCTTGCAAGTAATGCCTAAAGTGCTTAATAGCATTTACGACCGCCAGTGTTTCCAGCTCATACGAATGATATTTCGACTCTGCAGCTGTAGTTCGTTTACTATAATAGGTAATTACTCGGCATTTACCATCCTTCTTCTGCATAAGGATACCACCGTAGCCAACGGCACTGGCGTCCGTATGAAGCTCAATAGGAAGGGTTGCATCAAAAATCATCAGTACAGGCTCATTAGTCAATATAGTTATTATGTTTTGGCGTATGCTCTCGTGGCTCGATTTCCAATCTAACTTGCCAGAGGTCGAGGTCAGAGCATATAATGGCGCCATTATTTGTGAAAACTGTGGAACGAAACGTCTAAAATAGGACGCCAAACCTATGAATTGCCGCAACTGTGTTACAGTCTCTGGGCTGAGTATGGCAGTCAAGGCCTTTATCTTCCGTGAATTGGGTCGTACCTCGCCACCGCTAACTTCAAAACCCAAGTACTCAACTTTTCGTTTTAAGAATGAACATTTTTTAATATTCATGGAAACCCCTTTAGCTGTTAGCACCTCAAGAACCCTACGCAATCTATCGAGAGTCTCGTCAGCATCTTTAGCAACAATGAGAACATCGTCCATATATACCATGACAAACGAATTCAAAAATTCTCGCAACGTATTTGCGACTGCTCGTTGAAAGACGGATGGCGCATTCTTGAGACCAAAGGGCATTGCAGAGTTTTCTTACTGCCCCTCAGGAGTAATGAATGCTGTATATTCCACTGAATTTGGATGAATGGGAATTTGGTGAAATCCCGACGCCATATTTAAAATGGTAAAATAGTGCGCACCATACAGTCGGTCAATTTGATCGGATATGTATGGCAAAGGGAATCGATCTGAAATCGTATTGTCGTTAAGGGCACGATAATCAACGCACATACGGTCGGTGCCGTCTTTCTTTTTAACTAATAATATCGGACTTGCGAAAGGCGAAGAACTTGGTTGGATAATATTCGCGCTGAAAAGCTCATCGACTCGGTCTTGTACTATCTTTCGCTCTTCCAGGCTTAGTCTGTATGGCCGTCTGCAAATAATTTTATCGGGTTCCCTAAGGCGTATTTGCATTGTCTCGGTACTAGCACGGGCGGTTGGGAAGCCGTTAATAAAATTATCTTTAAAAAAATTCAGTGCATTTATCAGTTGTTGCTTCTTATTTTCTTCAATATCTCATACAGCTGAGTGCTTTCGTACGGACCGGACGTGTTCGCGCATCGACAGCTTTATAGTAATTTTCCAGTGAGTGTAGTAGTGATAGTGAGACAAGTGAAATTCTCGGAGTTGCCTTTACGTTGATTGCATTGCAAATTCTTGTAGTGCAATTGTTTTTGTAGAGCAACGGCATCTTGTTTACAAGTTTTTGATAAATTTGTAAACAAGTTGTTTGAGGCTGCCTTGCAGTGGTAATTGTTGCTACAAAGCAACTGTAGTGATTGAGTGAATTGCGGTACCTTGTTTACAAGATTTTTAATTTTGTAAACAAGTCGCTTATAAGTTCGCTTATAGTGTGCATTGTTACTATAAAGCAACTGTATATACTGGTGAGTATAGTGTGCATTATTCTATTAGTGTATATTATAGTGAGGAGTGTATACTTCTGTGAGCCTTATGGTCGGTTGGAGGAAGAGGGCGACGCCGTCGGCTGGAGGGGCGGCCTCCGCCGTGTATACTGCGTCAGAGGCACAAATGTCGTCTGCTTCTGGAATGTCCAGCAAGCGACGACATAAGGGGAAGGGGAGTGAGGAGGAGGCAGGAGCAGGCAGAGAGGGGTCTGCTAAGGTGGCATCACCCAAGGTGAGGTCCAGGTCTCGACGCGCTTGGCAGCAACTGGTGCAGCGATTGATGGTCGCGCTGCCGGTGCCTTCGCTACGGAGGCAGCCACCACCGGAGCTCGAGCTACCGGAGGCGCCGTCTGGCCAGAACCAGCGGGTCACTTACCGAGCGGGAGGATTTGGACATTGCACTGCTGAAGCAGATGCAGGACTACTCTGCGGAGTACCAGGATCTGGTAATGGAGCTCGTTGCGGAGAACGAGCGCCTTAAGGGCCGCATCGATGTGCTGCGGATGGGTGCAGCGGCGAGCAGCAGTGGAAGCGCCGTGCGACCTGCGGGTTCTGGCCAGATGGCGCCTCCGGTAGCTCGAGTTCCGGTGGTGGCTGCCTCCGTAGCGAAGGCACCGGCAGCGCGACCATCAATCGCTGCACCAGTTGCTGCCAAGCCCGTCGAGACCTGGTCCTTGGTGGTTCGTGGCCGTGAGGGTCAAACCGCCAAGGAAGTGGTGAGCAGGCTCGTGAGCGAGGTCGGACCCACGTTGAAGGAGCAGGTGCATGAAATCAAGGCGATCCGCGGCGGTGGGGTCATATTGCGGACTCCGACCAAGGCGGAACGTTCGAAGATCGCCGAGAACGGGAAGTTCGGTGAGGCGGGTTTGACGGTCTCGGTTCCTAAGACATTGGGCCCGCGTGCCATTTTCCAGGGGGTGGATTCGAAGATCACCCCTGACTTGTTCATGGGTGATCTCTTGGAGAAAAACCTCAAGGGCAAGATGACACCTGAGGCCTTCAAGTCTGGTGTCCGTCTCCATAGCCGTCCGTGGGATTGTACCAAGGGTGGGGCAGTAAATGTCGTCCTGGAGGGCCAGGCTTCGGCCATGGAGTCTCTGCTGACGGCACAGCGCTGCTACATTGGCTGGTACTCTTTCCGCGTACGTGCGATGGATTTGGTGCCAAGCTGCTTCAAGTGCCTGTCGTTTAACCAATTCAGGAAGGAGTGCCGTGTAAAGGGGGATGTCCGCTTCCGCTGTGGCCAGCATGGGCATATGGCCAGGGACTGCATTAACCCAATCTCGTGCCGTAACTGCGCTCTTCCCTCGGATCACCGTATGGTGTCTGAGGACTGTCCGCTGTATTGCGCAATGGTAGCCAGGGCGAAAGCAAGACATTAAGATGGGTACCCGCCTTCTACAATTGAACGGAATTGGGTAAGGCCATTTGTGGCAATGGCTGCAGTATTGCTCTTATACAGGAGCCCCACGTAGCCCATAATGGGGTGCGTGGGTTACCTGCTTTTATGCGGGTATTTCCTGATAAAAGACATAGTGCTGCAGTCATTGTCAATGACGTTAATTTAGATTGTACAGAAGTTTGTAGCTCGGAATGGGGGGTTTGTGTTTCTGTTGAAGGCGATTTCGGTCGTCTTTTCCTAGCTAGCTTGTACAGCAAGTTCAGCGAGCCTTTGGAGCAATATCTTACGTATATGGATACAGTGTTATCACTTTCTAGTGGTAACCCTGTAATCTTCAGTTTGGACGCGAACGCATCTTCCCCGATGTGGTTCAGCAAGGTAACCGGCGCTACGTCCGGCTATCTGAGCCAATCTCGGGGTGAGGTGCTAAGTGAGTGGATGTTCTTTAGGGGACTTCACGTGGTGAACGAACCGAACGAACTGTATACGTTCGATAGTGGGCATGGAGTTAGCGACATTGAAGTGACGATTGCGAATAGCGCAGCCATATCCAGGTTTCAGACTAGATGGCAGGTCAGTCCGTCCGTGAGTGACCATAACTACATTGAAGTTGTGCTCACTTATGAACGGATTGAAGGTAGCAGCGTAGGCATCAGGCGGTGGCGCACCAGGAACGTTAACTGGGGTGCATATGGGTCACACATCGCAGTTACAGCTGCCGATGTGCCCTTAGAACCCATTAATCGGATAACGGTGGATGAACAGGTATCAACGATTGTTGAGACTGTTCACCGCGTCAACGACAGTCTCCTTCCTAGGAGCGTGTGGCGTACTAGGAGGAGAATAAGGTGGCGGACACAGTAGTTAAGTCGGAAGAGGAGAGAAGTTCGACGCCTCAGGAAACGTTTCCAGAGGGGTAGGAGAACAGAGGCCGCCAACTTGGACCACCTCAGGTCATCGTATAGAGCCGGACTTAACGAATATAAGCAAATGCTTATAGACGTTAAGGAGTCAGAATGGCGCCAGTTCGCAACTCGGCATAGAGATGATCCTTGGGGACATCTCTACCGCATCAGTAGGGGAAAGGGCAAGAACGTGGAAGTCTCAGGAATAAAGGATGGTGATACCATCCTGACTTCCTGGGCGGATTGCGTTCGGGCTTTGTTGCGGGAGTTCTTTCCTAGGTCTGATGCTCTGGCCCCACCTCCTCCGGAGGTGGTACCCAGTACGCCAGAATTGGAAAGAGCAGAGATCGTGGAAAGCATGACGCTTGTCAGATCTCGTAAGTCACCCGGTATGGACGGAATAACCGGAGAGATGTGTAAAAGCATCTGGAAGGCTATTCCGGACTACCTCGAGGCTTTGTATAGGCAGTGTGTACATGTTGGCTATTTTCCGCGTCAGTGGAAAACAGCCAATGTCAGAACAGCCAATGTGGCAGAACAGCTAGAGTAGTTGGGGCAAATAGTGCGGTGGAACTCGATGTTGTTCGTGGCTGCACGTAGGGTTCCATCTGCTGTCCATTTATATGGAAACTAATGATGGACCCGTTATTACGGCAGCTAAGTGACCAGTGCAAAGTTCGCGCGTATGCTGATGACCTACTCTTCATGGTTGAGGGCCCCTCTCATTTCCAGGTGGAACAGAGGGTTCTGGCCATGATGACGATAGTTAGGCAATGGTCGGAACATGTCGGCGTAGCTGTTGCTGTCGATAAGACCAACATGATGCCATTGCCTCTTGTTCGTTTGCCTGATGAGTCTGTGCTCAGGTGCGTCACCGAGGTGAAGTACTTGGGTGTTGCCATGGAAGAGCGAATGAACTATTTGCCTCATTTGGATATGCTGAGAGGGAAGCTGGTTAGCGCTGTCGGCCAGCTTAGACGAGGGCTGAGGAGTGACTGGGGGCTTAGCAGACGAGCTGTTCGTATCGTCTATCAGGGGCTGTTTGTTGCTATGGCAACTTACGCTTCCTCTGTGTGGCACGAATCGGTGAAGTCTGCATTCGGGTACCGTAAGATCCTCTCTTGTCAAAGAGTGGTGTTATTGGCTTGCATGCCAGTGTGTCGTACGGTTTCGACAGAGGCCCTTCAAGTACTGATGGGTGCTGCCCCGCTGAATCTTGTCGTTATCCGTCGCGCGACGGAATTCAAGGCCAGGAAAGGGTATGCACTTATGGGAACTGACTGGCCCATTGAGGGGATAGAGAGCATGAGTAGGGCTGAGGGGGGCTCTTGGACGAATGTGTCTTGTCGAGATGGCAAACACGTTGGGAAGGGAGTCAGAGCGGAGTGCAACATTTAGGTTTTTGCCAGATGTTAGGTTCGTTGGAAGAAACCCTGACTTTGGTTTTAACCTCTGCCTTGGTTTCTTGCTGACGGGACATGGGTCACTCAATGCCTTCCTGCATAAGAGAGCCCTGTCCGAGCGCGAGTCGTGCAATTGTGGTGCACCAGTCGAAGACTGGCGGCACGTTTTGTGCGAATGTGTCTTATATGCAGATATGAGGGACCTCCAGGGACTAGCGATAACAACGTCTGGGGATGACTGGGTGGTTAGCAATATGCTCTCTACACAGGGTGGTTTGGCTAGAGCAACGGTGTTTGCTTCCAGAGCGTTTGCTAGGCGGAGGGCTACTGTGACGTAGTTGGGGGAAGTGGGTCTGCTGACCTTTTCACGGCAGTCTGACCTGGGGGTTGAGCGGCTGTGGAACTGCTCAGATCATGCTGATCCCACAATCCCGTTCAGCTTGATTGTTGGCAGCTTTGTGCTCGTTTGCGGGGGCACCAGTCGCTGGGCCGCAAGGAGTTGAAAATGGAAGCAGATTTTCTACAGAGTTAGATTATCTACGAAGTTTCATCAGAGGCTTTGTCTGGTACCGGGGGTGATAGGGATACACACGGGCAGGTCTCGGGATCGTGCCCTGTCATCTGTATCTTGTTGATCTCTCGAGGGGTTCGGACAGGCATTGGGTCTTCCCTATGTCTATATTTCATGGTTGCCGTTCACCGTCGCCGAACGGAAGGGGTTGAGAGTTTTCCCCGGCTCCCGCCGGTGAGGATACTGCATCCTTGCAATGTAGTATCGACCGTTCCACCTGCCTGGGGTCTCCGTTTGGGTATGTAAAAATGTCCAGTCTGTATCTCTTGCCACAGGGCGACCACTCCCGTGAAGTATGGTGTATAAATTACGATTTGGTAGTAGCTTTGCTATGTGCTTTGATACGCATCTCCAACCGGTGAGTTTAGCCGGTAGTGTGGGGATCAGGAGGCCCCGGGACTAAGTTCCCGCCTGATCATTTGGTGTTGGACCCCTAGTGGGAGCATCACGCGGGTTGTGGTTGATACTAAAATCGCTGGTAGAGACTTTGTGCTCGAATGTGGAGTTGCATTGCAACCGGGTGCTACAGGCCCATAGAGTAGCAGAGGTGGTAAGATAGGCCTCACTTCAGCCAATGGGGATTATGTTCCATACTAGCATAATCAATTTGGTATCTCCTGGCTGCGAAGAAAGGGCTGCCAATATGTGTTAATAGCACAACTGTCAGCCCCGTTTCCTAGATAGCCCACGTTTTTACTTGGCTATCTCAGGGGGGCGTTGGCAATCGCATTGTAATATGCCCAGTGTGTCGCACACCGTGGGTAAGGCCCTCACGGCAAGACTCACGTTAAACCCTCGTGGATTTCTGTCTTCAATATCAGTATTAATATCGCTTACTTTAAAGCCAACAGACTGATCGAAATAACGCAAATTAACTGTATTTAGTTTTGTAAAAGTCAAGGTATCTTTTGTCATAGTTATAGTAATTCCTGATTTTAAAATTTCACGCCCGATTAAAATATTACTACATAAATAATCATCGGGAAGAATGTGAGAAATAACTTTGATAGTAATATGATTTACTTCTACAAGAGTCAATATTTGAACTACACTAATAACGCTGCTCTTACCAATACCCGTCATGTTGACAACGTTGCACATTCTTATCCCACCAAACTTTCCACTCGCAGATTCCTTCATAAGTGAACACTCCGCTCCTGAGTCATACTGAAACTTGTACTGCTCACCAGAATGAACGAGAATTCCCTGCGGTGCGCTTACAGTACACTCGACTAACTGCTCCACACGTTTTGTTGTGATGCCATTTGCCAGGATGCACTTTGACGCATAATGTCCAATCTGATTGCACTTGCAACATGTAACTAACTCACCGCTTCTGCGATCACAGCATGACTGCTCCGGCATTGGAAGGACTTATGGCCAGATTTTCCGCAACGATAGCACTTCACAACGGCTACTGGCGCTGACAGTTTTGCCCGTTTGATATCATGTTCCACCTGTGAGGCAGCAACTGCGTTTTTAGAGAACGAGATAGCCTTCAGCTCGTTCTGTAGTTGACCTCTATTACTAACTTTGGCAGTAAATGCCAAATGGTTGACTTTTGGCTCAAAAAGAGCAAGAGCAACACAATTGCCACGGCTATTTTCTCCATCGACAAGTTACTCAATCTCGCTGTAAGTGACGTCATCATCGAAGCCGCATACGACGCAAAACATTCACCGCTTCTAGACTTGCTAGTGTGCATTTTGATGACGAATGCGGCAATTGTCTCCGCACAATCATAGCGACTAATAACCATGCTTTCAAAATCGGCCTATGACATGCCACTATAGCATACATACTTGCGAAAACCACGACGAGTCAGAGCCTCTCATTGCACTACTTATGGCCCTCATGAGCGCAGCTTCCTCCAGTTTATGCTATTCCATACATATATCGGCAGTTGATAACCATGCTTGCGGATCAACAACCCCTGTGTCTGGGTTAAAATCAGGTAAATTAACTGCTTTATTGCTGTTTGAGACTTCAATTGAATTTAACAGCGCCCTGAAGTTCTGATTTTGCTGTTCCAAAAGAAGTCGCCAGTTAGTGCCTTCATCCACGCTGTCCTTTGATTTTTCAAGCAGGGCGTTCCTCCGCCGCTCCCCAGCCACAATTTACAGGCTCGTCATCCAAGCCACCCTCGTCATCACTGCAGGTGTGATCTGATCCCACTTCAAATGTCGGTAATACAAATCTTTTTGGTCGTGACATGACGATGAGTTCGCTCTGTCGCTTCTGTTTTCTAATCTTTCTTCTTCTTCTTCTTGCGCTGCTCCTCCAACTTATCTCATCAACTTATTGAACTTATCTACTCTCGTTATCTATTATCATTTACCAACCAGAGTTACCACTAAAGGAGACTAAAGCGCCATCTATTATTCACACTCACAGCGACCACATCCAAACAGCTGTTTGAGTCAAATGCCGACATATATAGGTATATACCTATATAAACTATTAATATGGAAAAGAAGAACCTAAGAAAAAAAAGAATATTGAGGTATATATATACATATATATATATATATATTTTATATTTTTATATTTTTGTAATAAACCCCACCCCCATAAACCCCACAGAAAAAAACAGAAAGAAGTTCTGAAGAAAGGGGAGTAAACAACAAAAAAACAACAAATATAAGGACACTGCTGAAGAAGGGGATTATATATATATATAAAAATCTGTGATTGTGAAAAAGAAAAACCTAAGAAAACAGAATAATATTATTCTTATTACATACATATATATATATATATATATATATATATAGTTTATATATATATATGTATATAAACTTAATGTGAAAAGGAAAAACACAAGAAAGAAAAACACAACACAAGAAGAAACAAAAAAAAATTACATAAACATATATATATGCAGCATATATTTTTACATTTTTATTTTTGTGGTTCGTTTGGGGACTCGTCATTTCTCTAAGAAAACACGTCTGTATTATTTGGAACAAAATGAATGAATGAATGAATGAAAGATTTCAGCCAAAGTTGTATTTATTGTTATTGTCGTATATACCATAATAGATATTTTTGTAAATCTTAATTACCTATCACTAATTGTTACTAATTACTGCTTCTACATAATTGCACATTACTAGTCACATAATGCTACACATGGGGACTATAGTCTATAAGATGATTATGATGAAGATGGAGTTGCATCATATAAATATTTAAAAATTGTATCTATTCATTTGTAGTGAAATTCCTGATTTTAGATAAAGTATGTTCTTTCCCTCCTTTTTACCTTTTAAGTTCCTGATTATATTTTTATTCTATTCAATTTGTTGTTATTGTAGTAAGTAAATATAAGAATTTGGTATTAATAAGAATTATGCAATAAATATACAGTGTACCTTAGTAAATAGAGTAAGAACCTAGATAAGTATGTTGTTATAGAGATAGGGAGCTACAACATTCCCATCCCGCGCTAAATATCACTATTCTTGGGAACGACGGTTACGTCCGAAGGTGAAGCAGAAAGATCAATCAATATATCCAGAGAACAAAATGGAGAGATAACTCCGTAGATCCGGGGAACAGCCGGATGGTGGTTGGCTTGTTAATGGGGCGATCGGTGGACAGACGATGGGGAGGAATTTTCTATCGCGTGTCATTTGGAGTGTTGAAGAAAAGTGAGAAAAAGTTAATTCATTAAAATTTTAATCACTCAATAAAAACTAGTTGTGAAGAAAAAGAGAAAAAAAAACTAAATAAACAATTTGCCCTCCTTGGACATTGAGTGGCACATCTACACATTGGCCATGGAAAATCGTGATGATGACGATGATCAGGTTACTATTGATTGTGTAGAAGCCGTGAGGATGTACAACGTTAGCATTTAGTGTGCCAACATAAACCTCGATGAGAAACGCGTCGAAGAATTCAAATTCGAAAAGATGTGGAAGAATCCTAATGACACAAATCGTAATACACTTGCCGGTACTGTGTTTCGTGAAGCTATGAAGCTAGATACAGAAACATTCCACGTTTGGTGAGCGGCTGGGAGAAACCAATTTTTATTGCCAAGCTCATGCCGATCAATACAAGGCCACCAATTCTATAGTTCCTGGTGCTGGTAATTTGACATTGACTTTTGTTTCCGTCGATGGCAGTGCTGAAATCAAACACGTACGGCATTGGTCCGCAAGTGCTGAAGAAACGGGAGAGTTGCTCTAACGATGCGGCATCGTTCCTAGTGGAGGGGAGGAATGTTGTGACAAATAGTTTGTAGGGTGTCACCATTAACGTGCATCGTAGCTGTAAGGTTCTGTCACTTGAGAATGGGAATCAATTTGATACGCAGCAAATTACCCTGTTATTGTGACATCCCAAAAACTAAAGTAATTAATGTACATTTTTCCCTATGGGAATTGTGTGCATATTATTAACCAAGGAAATGACGAACGTTTGCCAATGGGTTTTGCACTAACATTGTATTTTTTTCCTATGCGGTAATATGTGGTTGTTTCTGCTGACTCCTATTTCTGAGCAGTATTTGGTTTGGTTCTCAGTCGCTGGCGGCAGAACAAATGATAGTAATAATGATGTAAATAAAGATGACACAGCAGATGGTGGTGTCGGTGAGTAAATGAACACTCATTGAAACGGGTTATTGCTTGACTTTAAGGTATATTGCCTTCTGGTTTTTCTTTTCAGATCCACTACCATAAGTGCTCTTGAGCATTGGTTTAAGTACGCGAGCTCACCTTAGAGGTGATACACGTACACCCTCAGAGGTACACAAAACACGAACGGACATCTTAGGGTCCAGAGTACACAACACTTCGTAGATAATCTAACTCTGTAGAAAATCTACTTCCAGTTTCAACCCCTTGCGGCCCAGCGAGTGGTGCTCCCGCACAAGAGCACACAGCTGCCAGCAATCAAACTTAACACTCAACCCCTAGGTCAGACTGCCTCGAAAAGGTCAACAAACCCACTTCCCACAACTACATCACAGTAGCCCTTCGCCGAGCAAGCGCTCTGAAAACAAACACCGTTGCTCTAGCCGAACCACCCTGAGTAGAAATCATATTGCTAACTATCCAGTCATCGCCATACCTTGTTATCGCTAATCCCTGGAGGTTCCTTATATCTGTCTTCGCTTTCAAGGAATGGTTGTCCACACTCCATGATTGTGGATGTTGATTGAATTTCAACACTACCGTCAGTTCAGGTCACACTTCATGATATATGTAACAGAAGATTTTTAACGGAATCTATATTTTTTAATTTTTTTCAGCTACATTTTTTAATCCTTGATTCATTCGCGAAATCCTTTATCCTTTAACAGACACAATCGTTGAGATTGATTCAGACATTAGCGATAGTATTCTTCCTCTCAATGACTTCCGTACTGTTCAAATTCATAAAGAGGAATTGAGAGTAACATGGTCACGAATAAAGTCCGTTTACGGGGATGATCTTCGCGATCGTCAGGGTGAAGGTGAAGAGGGGAACGATGACGATCAGGCTGCGGGGCTAGAGACAATTCGTATAAGACTACATATATAACATACTGCAAGCCTTTGTCGAAATTGTCTCTGCTATCCGAACAGTTTCAAGCAGCATCCGTCCCAAAAAAGTCTCCGACAGCCTCGGTTAATACGTCATCTCCTTCCGTTGCTTCCAATGAGGTACGGGTTTTAGCTTCCGCCCTATGACGCCGAGATTTTTCGCGAAGGTTACATGTCTTGGCCTACCTTTACGGATATGTTTACTGCGTTATACATAAATAATTCGCGGCTCAGTTATTTCATCTTCTTCTTAAACCAAAGGTGAGGCAAAGGAGATAGTTCAAAAAAGTTTCCTAGCTAATCAAGGCTTTGAGTTAGCATGGATTAATCTTGGTAATGGACAATTGAAAAGTCTATTCAGCTTGTCGTCAACTTCCGCCGAGTCCGGTGAATCGCTTAAGAGGCGTCGAAGGGAAATCAATTTATGTATTTCAGCCCTTAAGATTTATGATATCGATGTAAAGATTTGGGATCCAATATTCGTATATCCTTGCTTGAATAAGCTTCCAGATTTCACTCTTACAATGTGGGAACAGACATTTTCTAACAAGACTGTCATTCTCAAGTAGGCTGACTTGGACAAAATCCTCACTAATCGGTATCGGACATTGGAATCGGCTTCTAAAATTCGAAATGGGCAACAACAGCCTCGATCCATAGAGAAAACGATGGAAGGACCTTCAAAAGAGGTCAGTTCATTCCAGATCAATGTTTCTAATCCGGAATGCCCTTTGTGCCCCAAAGAATTTCATATTATCCGAAAATGTCCCAAATTTCTGAGCACGGCTACTGACAAGCGACTTTCGGAAATTTTTCAATTTTTTTTCAAAAACCCATTCGGTCAAAAATTGATCGAGGAAACATAGCTGTTATAGGTGCAATAAGCATCATAACACTTTTGGTTTATAAGGAAACCAACGATGCTTCCTTACCGACACGGCGCGTATCTAATTCCACTTTAAATCCAAATTCCGCTGCATTTTCTATTTCTGATTCAATACTTGCTCGGCAGCTGGAAAGTTTCAAACTTATTTTTCGGGAGGGCCTTCAAAAAGAAAAAGAGTTAAGTTTGAGTAACTTTTTACAGAACTTATATGCCACCGAGGAGACAGACTACAGCTTGTGGAAGACAGTTTATGAGGCTCCTATTCGCTTACAAAATGGAGAATGGGCAAAAAACTCCAGCGAAAAAGTTCAAGGGTTTGCTAGCCACTTAAAAAAGTTTTCGTACCAAACCAAACTGACTCTAGTATAACGCTAACTGTTGTCCATGAACTCGTTTTAGACCCAATAAAAATTCGTTTACCTGCGCTGAGAGCAGTTATCAGTGATCTGAAACCAAAAAATGCTCCCGGTTGTGACAAAATTACCAACACTATGCTAATCAACCTTCCAAATTCGGCATTAAGAACTATTATGTTTGTTTTTAATTCTATGCTAAGGATCGGTTACTTCCCATCATCATGGAAGAAATCTGAAATAGTTATGATACCCAAGCCCGGTAAAGATGTAACGCAGGTATCATCGTATCGTTCGATCAGCTTATTGGCCGTTCTGTCAAAAGTATTTGAAAGATTGATTTTGCGGTCGTTAGAGGCATTTATTGACTCAACAAACCTAATTCCAAACCACCAATTTGGGTTTAGAAAACAACACAGCACCACCGAACAAGTTCATAGAATCACAAACTCAGTTCGCGCTACTTTTGAAAGTAAGCAATACTGCTCTGCACTATTCATAGACATATCGCAAGCGTTCGACAAAGTCTGGCACAATGGACTATTATATAAAATTTCAACACTGCTTCCCACTAACTACTTACTCCTCAATGAAACCAATTTCAGCTGGTGTCCCACAGGGGAGTATACTCGGACCATTTCTTTACTTATTGTACACTGCTGATTTGCCTACAAGCCCGTTCACACACACATCCACTTTTGCGGATGATACAGCGTTTTTAAGTGTACATAAAGACCCAGAAGTAGCATCACAACAACTTCAATCCCACGTTATTGGCGTGGAAAATTGGCTGAATAAGTGGAAAATAAATGTTAATGCTGCAAAGAGCGTTCACATAACCTTTACGCTAAGACAGAAAAATTGTCCACCCATTACAATAAATGGAACAACAATCCCAGAGCAGAGCCAAGTAAGGTACTTGGGAATTCATCCTGACCGACGTCTCACGTGGGTTCTCCATATTGCAGCTATAGTCACGCAGTTGAAAATTAAAACCACTCAGCTTTACTGGCTCATTGGGCCACACTCCTCGTTAGACTTAGAACTGAAAGTACTTTTATATAAAGCAGTTTTGAAACCAATTTGGTCGTATGGGATCCAGCTATGGGGATTCGCTTCTGCATCCAATATTGAAAAGTTACAAAGAAGACAGTCAAAAGTTTTAAGAATGGTCACTTGCGCTCCTTGATATATAAAAAATAATAACATCCACAAAGACCTCAACTTTCCCACCATCCGAGAAGAGATAAGAAAATCATGCATAAACTACATTGATAAAATTACTGATCATCCCAATCCATATGCGATAGACCTGCTTTTGTTTGAGGGTCATAAGCGACTCAAAAGATTGCAAACTCTAGATTTGGCTATATGAGTGTTTTTCGAACTAAAACCTGAGTATTGCGGTGGCAGTACCAACATTAATATCTTTTGTTTAAGATGTAAATACTTATTGTGAATGTGGAAAAGACAGATTCAATAATAAAACCAATATTAAAAAAAAAATTCGTCTAATTCTCTTTGGTAAGTGTCTTATTGGGTGCGGCAGTTGTGAATGTTTGTCATCTTGGTGTGTCTTGCACAGCTCGTGCACTTTACGATTCTGGTTCTGAAGGCACTTTTATTTCTGAACGACTGTTTAACATTTTGCAGTTACCATATAAGCGAACGAGCGCAACAGTTAAACCATTCAGTTTCTACTAATGTTCAGAAAGAATGTACATTTATTGTTCGTTCGAGATTAAGAGAAGATTCTGCAATTTCAGTGAAAGCCTTAGTTATTTCTAAACTTTCTGACAATTTTCCTTCACGTTAAATTCCTCTCTCTTCCTTCGCTTGTCGTTCAGAAATAGAGTTGGCTGATCCCCATTTCAATATAAGTTCGCGTATTGATATGCTTTTGGGAGGTGACTTTCTACCCTCCATTCTTCTTTCTAGTTCGTGGCGACAAGTCTGTGGGTCCCTTATAGCCCAAGGAACTGTCTTCGGATTCGAAAAAAATTGTTTTGAATTTCTGTGGAATGATAAGGTTAAATAAGGTTATTTCACGCTTTTGGGAGGTGGAGAATCTTCCACAAAAGAAAATCTCCATCTGATAAATTGTTCAGATCCACGACGAAAAGAAATGATGACGGCAGATATGTAGTATGCTTGCCATTCAAAGGAGTTTTTCCGAAAGACTTGCATATCGGTCATTCCAGAACGAGTGCGATGGCGCAGTTTTTGAAGAACTACTACTACTCCGTAATCCTGGTTTCAAGGAGGAGTAAGACCGTGTTGTCGGCGAACACGGGTGGGCCATATGCGGCGAGTTCCCCTCACAGAATTATTGATAATCCACAGCACTACTACATGCCTCATCATTCAGTTATAAAGCCGGATAGTACCACTATTAAAGTTCGAGTGGTATTTATTGCTTCCTCGCCGTCCTCCAACGGGTTAAGTCTTGACGATGTTCTGCATACGGGTCCTGTATTGCAAAATGACTTAACATTGCTGATTCTGAGATGGAGAGTCTTTCGATTTCTGTTCAGTGCCGATATTCAAAAGATGTACCAGCAAATTTTAATTCACCCGGATCATACTCCGTTCCAGATGATCTTACACCACGACCATCCCAGCAAAGACGTCCAAGATTGTGAACTACAAACAATAACTTTTGGAATAAATTGTGATCCGCACTTGGCGATTCGTGTCCTTCTAAAACTGGCTGGTGATGTCGCTTCGGCTTTTCCTATTGCGAGCAACATTCTTCGCAATTACATGTACGTTGACGATACACTCACAGGTGCTCATTCGATTCCAATGGCGAAGAAAGCTATACAGGAGCTAAAATCTGTACAGCAAAATTTTGTTCGATATTCCCCAAGAGAATTAGTTACATCAATTCCATGTATTCTGTGATGCTTCAGAAAAAGCATACGCAGCAGCCTTATACGTTCGAACAGCTAACGGTAATTCAATTCCAACTCAGTTGGTGTATTTGCGGACGAAAGCTGCTCCATAGAAGATACTGTCCATACTTAGATTAGAGTTATGTGGAGCGATTCTCTTGGCTGACATGATAAATAGCGTACTTCCGAAAAACGAAATTCCCTCGTATTCAGTGTTCTGCTGGACGGACTCCACTATTGTTATTTCGTGGTTAGCTAAACCTCTTTGTCCTTGGAGACATTCGTAGCAAACCGAGTGTCCAACATCATCCAAATAATTTATCCTTCAAAATTGCGTCATGTCACATCGGAAAATAATCCAGCTGATTTGGTAAGCGGAGGGCTTATGCCTCAAGAAATCATAAATAATAGTCTGTGGTGGTCTGGTCTGCAATGGCTGAGTAATTTTTCCGAACCGCGGTCCGACGTGGCGTGGCGTTATAACGGTACCAGAGACAAATTTGGAAAACAAATTAATCAAGGTTAATTTCACGTACTTTTCCGATTTCGATGATATCCTTGAGAGATTCAGTTCATATTTCCGAGCGCTTAGTGTGCTCGCATTTGTGTACAGATTTTTCTATAGCACACATCCCAGATACCGTCTTGATTTTGTTAGGAAGTCAACTTTACTGGCTAATTAGCAATGGTGAGAGATCGTCTAGTTTCCATGACGCAAAAAGCCTACTATCCGAATGACTACAAAGCCCTATCTTCAAGAAATTCGATTTCATCATCCAGCTTCCTTATAAATCTTAACCCCTTCATTGATTCTGAAGGGTTAATTTGTTCATGCGGTCGATTAGAGTCGTTGCTTGGCTTTACCTATAATAAAAGGTATCCAATAATTCTGCCTCACAGTTGTCGATTCTCCAAGCTTTTGGTGGCTTGTGTTCATATGATTACCCTTCATGGAGGTAATCAACTTGTCCTCCGGGTGATTAGAGCCCAATATTGGATTCCAAGAATAAAAAGCTTAGTTAAAGCTACCATCGCCCAATGCAAACCTTGTATTTTATACAAGAAAATGTGCCAAAAACAGCTAATGGCTGCGCTTTCTTCTGAAAGGTCAGAATTCACTCGCCCTTTCAATCGCACGGGTCCTGATTTCGCAAGTCCGTTTGATATCAAGACCTACAACGGACGAGCCTGTCATATTACCAAAGGCTACGTCTGCGTGTCTGTATGTTTCTCGACAAAGGCGATTCACTTAGAGGCAACTTCGGACTTATCGGCATCTAGCTTTCTGGCTGCGTTTTAGCGCATTGTTTCACGCAGAGGTTGTCCGTTACATTTATATTCCGATAATGGAACAACTTTCGTGGGCGCATCTATACTCCTAGCAAGAGAATTCCTCAGAAATTCGCATGAAAATCTCACCGAAAATTACTCTCATCAAGACGTAACTTGGCACTTTATTCCTCCAGACGCCCCTCATATTGGGAGGGGGGCTATGGGAAGACGGATTTGCCATCCGATTTTGTGGCATTAACGCCCAGACATTTTTTAATCGGTACTCCGATTGATCCGACGGTTCAAGATTCAACGGCGTCCATTCTTCACAGATGGCAAAAATTAAAAGCTATTTATCAAAGTTTTTTTACTCGATGGAAAAACGAGTATCTTCGAGATCTCGAAACGAAATAAATGACAAGTTTCTGACGAAAATCTATGAGAAGGAGTGTTCATAGTAATAAAAGATGAAAACTTCCCACCAAATTCATGGCGGCTGGGTCGTATTTCGAAATGTTATTCGGGTCGTGATTATCGAGTCCGTGTTGCAGATGTGATAACACAAAAGGGCACCATCGCAAGACCCATAACAAAACTGGTTCTTCTTTCACATACAAATTCATATATTTCTTTATTCTACCGCTTTCTTATGCTATTCATTTCTTATAATTCCTTCGTGGAATAGAACACTATGCCACGCACAACGAATAAAAGCGAGAAACGACAGCAAAGTCGTATACAACAGGACCGGACTTCCTTCTGCTATCAATACCATATTTGGTTGCGAAATTTACGGATCATGTTCTGTATAGTTCTGGCATAAGGTTTTTGTTTTGCATTCTTATACCATGAAAGAAATCATTATTGAATTCGAATCCTTTTTATTTGTAAAAACGCATTGTTGTGCTGGTGCTGCTTGCTTGTTCGAAAGATGTTGTATATTGTTGGACTTTTTTGTCCTTCAATAGATTTGTGTTTATTGTTTTATCAAGGTGGTATCACCAAGATAAGTTTTGTTTTTAACTCAAGCACTTGAACTTGGTTAAAGACGGAGAAAGAAATGATGTTTTACACCTGAATAAATTTGACTTTCTTGTTTTCTTTACTGATAAATTTGTTCTTCAATACTAAATTATTGCTAAGTTGTATTTATATTGAATCGCTTATTCTACTTCATTATTGTACAAATTTGAAAACTGCTTATTTGGTAAGAATGTAACTTAAGTAGTTCATAAATTCATGGCATTGCTAATTCATGTCTCCCATTTCACTGTGTCAAACCGGAAAACTTGCTTACTTTGTCTTACTTGTTGCTTTGTGCAGACCAATGACCAATTGCTTGAGTTATTGAATGTTATTACAACATGAATGGGGTAATGACCGAAAATTAGGTTTCATGAATTAACAAATCCCATGGAGTTGAGTCAGCATTATGTGCATTAAGCAAACAAATGATTTTAAGCATATGTGAATGTCTGAACATGCTCCCCGCCGTTGAGCAATGCTCAACTGAAACTTATATGCTGACACAACAGATTTCAATTGCCGTTGTCCATAACAGGTGCACTAGTGTGAATGTTCCTGACCTAGACAACTACCAAAATATTGAATTTACAATTTTGGTTTGGTTATTTTGTTTTCGTCGTAGGGTATTATGTTTCGGAAACTACAAAGTCTGATGACTCGATATGTTGACGGATTGCTGCACATGGAGGTTGTTGGCTGAGGTCCAGTTTGAAGTGTTGTCTTTTTAGATATATGATTATCACGATCCCTCCAATTGCAAACATGAGGGCGGTGTATGCTACTATTGCATGATGGTTTTTCATGTTGTTGAATTGGAGTGGTAGGTCCGTAAGAATTTGTTGATGTAGTTGATGTTGAACTTCCGTAATTTTGAGATGGAGTTTGCTCAGTTGCGGTTCGTCTGGATAACCGATCTCACTGATGTTGACAATGGCTGTGTACGACGTGTGGACAGATGTTGAGTAAGTTTGATGCCCTTGAATGAGCATTGATCTGTACTTTAGTGTGCAGTCTGGACTTATTTTTATGAGTCCTGTGCCTTGTAATGTGAGCCGAGAATGTTCGTGTTCGCACACAGTGGTTACTTGAGTTGGGTATGGCATCATATACATCCACTGGTTGCTGTGTGTCAGTTGTCTCAGCGACGTGTTGTTGGTGAATGGAGCCATGTTGCAATTGGTGCGAGTGATGTTATTGAGAAGCGAAATTTCACACAAACATTTATCAGCATCTGCGTTGAACTTGGTTTGCATGTTTGGGCAAAGCATTTCGTCTTCTGTCAGCGGGGTACATGCTGACCACTGTCGTTCCGTTAGTGTATAGTATTCGTCTTTATGAGCGGTTAATGACGGTTAATGGCATGGCTTAATGACGACCATTGTGTTGTTGATAGGTGCTGGTATTGGATGCAGCTTTAGAAGTTCCAACGTCTCTGGATCACATAACGGAATTCTTATGTAGAAAATGGCATGGTTGTCCGTGATTCCTCCTTTCACGTTCATGACCTTGTAAAGCTGAAGAAGATTATCTTGACTGACAGGGAGTTGTAGTGCTGGTGGCAGATGATTCCTCACTTGTATGAGTTCTGATTGAAGTTGTGGTGGAGATAGCAACAGCGGGCTGATTTTTCCATGATGTGAATCGGAGAGTGCTGTGACTATTCCCGTTTGTATGCGATGCAACCTTGCTGATATTGACGATAGCTGAGCGGATAGTGACACAAAACTTTGAACCAGTTTGAGTTGGTAACTATCTTGTTCGTTTTTGAGTAGTCGGGACTCAATTTGGTTTATCTGGTCGTTAACGTTGTTGAAGTTCTCATGAAGCTGTTGTTCATTTTGCTTGATGATGTTGAGGGTTGAGACAATGATTGACGTTTGGATCTTCAATAGCTGTTTAATGTGAGTTTGGTCTTCCTTGATCAAGGTGATAGTGTCTGACATTTGCTCTGCGTAATTCGAGTCTAGAACCCCGCACAGTGAGTTGGCAATGTTCCCAATAATGTTTACAGCGCCACGTTTGGTCTTTCTGCGTTTTAGCAAAAGGTTTCCATCCTTGAAGTCTGAGAAGCCGAGTTCAAGGGTATGCAGAACGTTTTGACATGGGTTTCGTTGGGCAATTAGTGTGCACAAGTGCTGGAGTGCTGAGGTACCATTAGTAAATGCGTCCATCTCTCGCCAGTATGGTTGAAGCTTGTAATACGTTATCAGTCTCCATTCAGACCTTGAAATCCGTGTGGTGCCAATTCCTTCAAAATGAAAGCCGATGTTTGGTTCGAATTTTTTACGCTGATTTTATTTGCTCAAATTAAAGGAAGTGCAAACAGTGCTACGAGCATTGTCATCATGAGGCTGGAGTTCGATGTCCTTCGTCTTTTCTTGCTTGGCCGTTCATCTGTTGGAGGCTGTGATGGTTGGGCATCCTCATCCTCGTTGATTGGGCCTGTCAATACCTTGCATGCTTGATTGGTCTGCACATGGCTCGTCTTCGTTGAGTCGTGGAAGCGGAGCGAGATAGTGTATAGCTCTCTTAAGATCGCCAGGAGCTGTTTTAAAGTCTGCGACTCTTACTACATTGTCGTTTCTTCTGTACGTTTTGATGATACGACCTAGAGGCCACTTCATGATCGGGACATTATCTTCTTTTATGATGACGATGGCTCCTGGTTCGATGTTCTTTGATTGCTTTTGCCATTTGTTGCGATGTTGCAATTCGTGGAGGTAATCTCGGGACCATCGACTCCAAAAATCATGCTTGAGTCGAGACACCAGCTTCCATCTGGCTGCCAGACTTGAGGTTGATGTTGTTGATTGCGAGTCTACTTGAGCCGTGAGAGGTTCTCCAATCAGAAAATGGCCTGGAGTGAGTGCACCAATGTCATTTGGATCATTTGACATTGGTGAGATGGGTAATGAGTTGAGTATCGCTTCAATTTCGACTACCAGTGTCTCGAGCTCTTCGTATGTAAGAGATGCATTTGCCATGTTTCTTACCAGAAGATGTTTTGCTGATTTGACAGCTGCTTCCCAGAGACCACCAAGGTGTGGCGCTCTTGGTGGTATGAAATTGAATTGGATGCCCTTCGGGTTACATGCGTTTGTAATGGCTTCCTGGGCATTGGGTGAGTGAATGATAGTTGCTAATTCAGGGAGTTTGTTCTTTGCGCCTACAAAGTTGTTTGCGTTGTCGCAGTATAACTTTTGCCAGTGTCCGCGCCGGCTGATGAATCTTTTGAGATCGCCGATGAATGCCTCGGTTGTGAGAGCACTCACGAGTTCCAAATGTACCGCCTTTGTTGCAAAGCAGCAGAACACCGCGATGTAGGCCTTGTGTGATCTTTTCCCGCGTAGCTTGTAATGTACTGTTATGGGGCCACAGTAGTCGACTCCAGCGTTAATGAATGGTCTGGCTGGGGTCACACGGGTAGATGACAAGTTTCCCATGACCTGGGTTAATAGTGCTGGCTTGGCTCTGGTACAGGTTACACAGCGGTGGACTGTGGCTCGAGCCGTGATCTTCCCTTTTAGTGGCCAGAAGCGCTGTCGCATGATTCCCAACAACGTTTGAGCGCCGCAATGTTTGTTTTCAATATGGATCATTTCAAATATTAATTTTGAAATTGGTTCGTTATATGGAAGTAGAAGTTGATACTTCGAGTCAAATGATAGTGACGAATCTTTCAGACGACCGCCGACGCGCATGAGACCAAAGTCGTCCAAAAATGGTGAGAGGTTGCGTACGGTGTTGGTTTCTCGCAGCTCTTGGGACTTCTCTAGCTGTTGGATTTCTTCGCAGAAGTCTGGTCTTTGCACCTGTTTTATGATAGCCTTCAAGGCAGCATCTAGCTCGATTGTTGTAAGAGGTCCTTAGGCCTGTCGGACGTTCTTTTTGCACCTGCTGTGTGCGATGAATCGTAATATGTACGCCATGACTCTTTGTAGACGGCTGAACGAGTTGTTGTGCTTTATTCCGTACACGACGTCTGTTTGTGTAACGGTGGTGGCGAAGGCTTCAGGTGCTTTTCTTTTTCTCTCCAGGTTTATTGGAATTGCAAGATGTGGATTGTATGTGACTGGCCATGTTGCTTCTTTTGCATGTAGAAACATGGGACCACAGAACCAAAGCGTGCATTCCTTAAGGGCCGCTGGTGAACTCCCGCGAGATAGTATATCAGCAGGATTACACTTTGAGCTGACGTGCCGCCATTGATTTGCCTGGGTCAAGTCCTGTATGATTCCAACCCGATTGGCCACAAATGTGTTGAATGCTGTGGATGATGAGTTTATCCAGGTCAAAACGATATCTATGTCAGTCCAAAACCAGATTGGACATGTCAATTGAAGAACGGTTTTGATTCTTGTCCTAGCTGGGCGCCAAGAACTGCTGGGCACAGCTCCAATCGAGGTATGGTTTGTTTTTTTTATGCAGCCACTCGAGATTTTGCACAGAGAAGACGTGTCGTGATAGTCCCGTCTTTAAATGTTGCTCGGATGTAAGCTGCCGCGCCATACGCCTTCTCTGATGCATCTGTGAAGATATGTAGTTGCATTGAATCGGGCATCTTTCCCTTGTAGATATGTCTTGATACCCTCAGGGCTTTTAGTGCGTTAGGTCTGTTCGGAATGTTGCCCATTTAGTATGTAGAGACTCTGGTAATGATTGGTCTCAGTCGAATTTTAATTCCCACAATTCTTGTATGAAGATTTTGGCTGTTACTATGACTGGGGACAGTATTCCTAAGGGATCGAACAGTTTAGCAAGATCTGATGTGACCGTGCGCTTGGTGATTCGTCTGATAGTGTCAATGTTGACCTTTACACAAAAAGTGTCATATTTTGGCAGCCATGTGAGTCCCAATATTTTGATGGAGTCAGCCTTTGAACTCTCGAAGTCTAAGTTTACATCTTGATCTCCTTGAGGAATATTGTTCAGCAATTGTGGGTTATTAGTACACCACTTGCGCAAGTTGAACCCATTTTCCTTCATGACTTTTATGAGTTGCTGCTGCAGATGTATTGCTGTCATTAGGCTGTCGGCACCACCCATCATCGACGTAAAAATTCTCTTGAAGAAATTGCGAGGCGAGCGGGTAGCGTATTGCGTTTTCTGTTGCTATCCGTTGCAGGCATTTCGTTGCTAAATATGGAGCGGCTCTTGTCCCATATGTGACCGTGTTCAGCTGATAATAGGTTATCGGCTGTGTCGTATCCTTTCTCCAAATTATGATTTGAAAACGACGGTCCTCAGGGGAAATTAGGATCTGTCTGTACATTTTTTCAACATCAGTCGTAAATACATATCTCGGTAGCCGGAATCGCAATAATATTGAGAACAGATCGTTTTGTAGAGTCGGTCCTGTGTACATCAAATCATTCAGTGAGTGCGATGTCGAAGTCTTAGCCGATGCGTCGAACACCACCCGTAGCTTTGTGGTTGAACTCTCAGGCCGTTGTACGAAATGATGAGGGATGAAATAGTTCGGCGAACGAATTGCGTCTGCCGAGAATTTTGTCATATGTCCAAGGTCTTCATACTCTGTCATGAACTTGACGTATTGTGCTTTCAGTTCTGGATTTTTTTGTAATCGACGCTCTATGGAAAAGAACCTGTTGATTGCAATCCCGTGGGAGTCTCCTAACGCTTCTGGAGCTTGATGAAAGTGTATTCGGACCATAAACCGATTTTGCCGGTCCTTGATAGTGTGTTGATCGAAATGACTTTCGCACTGTTTCTCCTCGATTGATAACGGCTTGGTTTTTGTTCTGATTTCCTCTAACTCCCAGAGTCGGGAGATTGAGGCGTCAAGAGACTCGTCAGTCGTGCAGATTCCTCACGTCAGATTTCTTGCCTGTTCATCTTGAATCCTCCCTGACACGATCCATCCAAACACCGTGTTCTGCATTTTTGGAAGCTGCTTTCCTATTTTTATTTGGCCAATTGACAGCAACTCATGGTAGTGTTCTGCGCCCAGTAGAATATCGATCTTGTCTGGACGGTTGAAGGCTGGATCAGCCAGTGTTAGGTTCTTCGGTAGTGACCAGCTTTCGATGTTGATGAACTGGGATGGTCGTGGAGATAGGATCCGTGGTAGCACAAACGCTTCAAATCTAGACGAGTAATTGTTGATGCGTGATTTCAAGGCCACATTTACTCGATATTTTGTTTTGGTGTTGGTGGCGCCTATCCCGTTGATGTTTATATTTGAGTTCTGCATGGATAAGCCCAGTCGCCTTACCAAGCGTTCCGTGATGAAGTTCACCTGTGAGCCTGAATCAAGTAGAGCCCGACATTCAACCTCAGTATCGTTTGTTTTTATTTTGACTACTGCTGTGCTTAGTAGAACGTATGAACTGATTTGCTGTTCGTTTGCAGCCGCTAATGAAGTGACGTTTTGGTTGTCTGGTGGTTGAGTATCTGCAATGGCTGCCGTTGTAGCAGCTGGTGAAGCCGTACGAGTGTCCTTTTTGATTGTGGATTCCTGCTTTTGCTCCAGATGTAGCAACGTATTGTGTTTCTTGTTGCATTTCAGGCAGCAGCGTGATGTGCATTGTTTCGATGAATGTACCGACTTTAGACAGTTCACACATAACCGTTGTTTTTGAGTGAAGCTCAGCCGTTCGGGTGGTGCCATTTTTCGAAAGCCTTGACACTGGAATAACGCATGATTGCTATTTTTGCATATCATGCAGGTGGTATCTCCTTGATTTGTAGCTGCCGCTGCTGCATATGACTTGGCTGCAGTCTTTCCCTTTTGCCCCATTACTTCCATTGATTGAAACCTGGTCTCAAGGAAACCTAGAAATTGATCCAACCGTTGTAACTCCTTTGGATTGGCTATCGACCTTTCATAATCGTTATGAATGCTTCGATCTAGCTTTTTCAGCAGCAGGTGGAGTAGCATTGGACTCCAAGACGATGTGTCGACTCCCACGTTATTTAGTGCATGTACGCATTCTTGTGTCACGTCATGCATCTGCTTAATAGACGCGGCTGGGGATCCGCATGGTGGCTGATCAATGAGTTCCTGGACAAGCGACGCGACCAGTACTCGTTTGTTGTTGTACCGATCTTGAAGTGCCTTCCACGCAGTATCATAGTTGATGATGAGACTTTCAGCTTCACCTGTGACATTAGACTTTAGGTACCACATTTTTTGCACTGTTATTTACCAGTTGTGTAAACAGGTCAAAGAATGCTGGCCATTTGAGGTAGTCCCCAATGAATTTCGGGATTGTCATTTTCGGTAGTGGCAAAACATTGGTTTGTGCAAATGCAGCTCCTTCTTTTATGGACGATGGTGGTGTTTTTGCACAGCCATGCTCTACAGAGTAGTGTAGAACTCCATGTTGTATCCTTCTCCCTCTGGATCGCTGCTGTTTTCCCATGTTGAGAAATGCAGCTCTTGTATCTGCTCCAATAGCTTCTCTTTTAAATTCATATTTGTAGCCGTTGGATCCACCAAGAGGACTCGTTTTAGAGAGGCCATCATAACATTTTGCCTTCTGATTGCTGAGTTGATTGAGAGTGCTCCTGGAGGTTGTATTGCAGTTGCGGTTTTTCCAACGCTTTGTTTTTTGCTTCCCGAGTTAGTCGGTGCTTCTCCAGATGGTGCTGATATCCGCATTGTTTGAGCAACACTAGTTGTCGCTTTCATCATTCTGACTCAAGCATTTCCTGGTACTTCTCAGAGAGATCTGATATCTTGTTGTAATATCCGCTGGTGAAGTAGTCATGGTCCAACGTCGGTTTTTCCAGACAGCGTATTTCGTTGTCGATTTTCTCGAAGTCTGACCATGCGTTATTTAGCCTCCTAAAACGTTGTTGTAATCAAAAAATCGCAACTGTTGTGATCATTGATAACCTACAGTTCAAACTAATTGTGTTTGTGTTTACTTGTGGGTGTATGTCAGCAAAGGGGGGGTCAGTGTGCGTACGTAGCAGAGGTACATTAATTACTTCAGTTTGACACACTTTCGTCATTTCTTTCTTTATTAATGTGCCAATGCTTCAGTAAGACATTTCGCATATGGAAAAATGCACCATAAACATTGGCTTACATTAATCACTTCAGTTTTTGGGATGTAGCAACAACAGGTTAATTTGCTGCGATATCAAATTGATTCCCATTCTCAAGTGACAGAACCTTACAGCTATGCCCTACACTAATGGTGTCAATAGTATGACACCTTACAAATTATTTGTCACAACATTCCTCCCCTCCTCCAGGAACGATGCCCTCATCGTTTTAGCAGCTCTCCCGCTTCTTCAGCACTTGCGGATCAACACCCTTGAATTCATGGATTTCGTGTTTAGCACTGCCGTCGACGGGAACAAGAATCAATGTCAAATTACTAGCACCAGGAACTATGGAATTGGTGGCCTTATATTGATCGGCTTAAGCATTGCGGCCAACAACAATTGGTTTCTCCCAGCGACTCACTAGACGTGGAATATTTCTGCATCTGATAGCTTCACGGAACATAGTACCGCTAAATATGTTACGAATTGTGTTATTAGGACTTTTCCACATCTTCTTCATTTGAATTCATTTGAATTGACGTTTCTCATAGAGGGCTGGTGGCACACGTAATGCTAACGTTGTACTTCTTCACGGCTCCAGTACCGTCAATAATAACTTGATCATCGGCTTTGTCACGATTTTTCATGCCCAAATAGTAGATGTGCCACTCAATGTCCAAGGAGGGTAAAATCAGTTTGTCCTTAATGGATGACCAAATGAAGCGGTCATCCCATCACCCAAAATGTCAACAACGGGACCAGCTGTCGTGTTCATTTAGTTTATTTTTTTTTATCCTTTTCATCCCACTAGTTTTTACTGGGTGATTTAAATTTTCAAATAACGACTTTTTCTCAAACGCAATCGACAAACAAGTACAGTCACTCCAAATGACACGCGATATAAGATTCCTTCCCTCCTCCTCATCGTCTGTCCACCGATCGCTCCATTAACATGCCAACCACCATCCGGCTGTTCCCCGGATGTACTGAGTTATCTCTCTATTTTGTTCGTCGGATGTACCGATTTATCTTTCTGCTTCACCTTCGCATGCCGCCGTCTTTCCCCAGAATGATGGGATGGAAATGTTGTAACTCCCTATCTCTATAACAACATACTTAACTAGGGTCTTACTGTATTTACTAAGGTACACTATATACTTATTGCATAATTCTTATCCATACCAAATTCTTATATTTATTTCTTACAAAAACAACAAATTGAATAGAATAAAAACATAATCATGACTTAAAAGATAAGAATAAAAGAAAGAATATACTTTTGCTGAATCTAAAATAGTGACTTTCCCTCCAAATGAGATACAACTTTTAAATATTTATATGATGCAACTTTGTCTTTATCATAATCATCTTATAGACTATAGTCCTCATGCGTAGCATTATGTGACTGGTAATGTGCAATTATGTAGAAGGAGTCATTAGTAACAATTAGAGGTAGGTAAATATGATTTACAAAACTATCTATCAAATTATATACGACAATAAATAAGTACAACTTAGGATTACAATTGTTAAAATAAAAAACATAAAATTCATTTTGTTCCAAATAACAGAGATATGTTTCCTTAGAGAAATGACGAGTTTCCAAACGAACCCCGAAAATAAAGATGTAAAAATCTATGCTTATGCGTATGTAAAATCCTATTTTTTTCATATATATACGCCCCTTAATTACCTACATATTCTTGTTTCTTTCTTGGGT
>JAHXMU010000420.1:282410-296382 GCA_019455685.1 Philornis downsi
TACATTCCTTTTTCTTAGTTTGTTCTTTTTCATGTTAAAATGCTCTTCCCAACAATGTCCTTATATTTTTTGTTTTTTTTTTTTTATTCCCCTTGTCTTTTAGAACGTCTTTTTCTTTCTTTCTTTCCTTTCTTTATTTTCTTCCTTTCTTTCTTTTTCTCTTTTTTTCTGTGGGGCTTATGAAATTCTTTTTTTTATATAGAGTTATTTTTTATTATCTTTTTTTTTACCCTCTTTTAAAAATTGTTTTTTTGTTTTAGAATTTCTTTTTCTGCCTTTTCTTTCTTTTTTTTATCTCTGTGGGGTTTATGCAATTCCTTCTTTTTTTCATACGGAGTTCTTTGTTATTATGTTTTTCTTCTCTACCCTTTTTTTTATTTTATTTATTTACCCTCTTTTCAATAATAATTATTAATTTTTCCCATTTTTTTTTTCTAAGGCCCGATTAAATCGGAGCCCTGGTTGGTCCCATTCTAGACTCCGTCACTCGGGAGCCTGCAACATTGGGTTCTCTGAACCAAGTTTTCCTGGTCTGGGGATCATAATCTTCCATGGGTCCCTTGGATCTTGCACACTCCGGGTCAATCTTAACGGCAGGTATTCTTGGCTCGTGGCATTCTACTATCGGGGGAGCTGATCCATCCCCCCCAATCACCTCTACTTCTCGAACAGAGGGTATCTTCCTCTTTCTACGAGCCCATATTGCGCATCCAACAATTCCTGCAATAAAGAAAATTGACAAGGTACCTCCTCCTACCGTCTACCCCACGGTCCTCATATTCTCTTGTCCACGTTTCAATCTAACCAAGTTTCTTTGCCGTTTAATAGCCGCTGCTACTTCCTCAATCCCCTTTTTCCCCTCTAGCAGGCGGTTATGTAGATTTTCATGTCCCGATACAAATGTTGGTCCGTGTTCGGAAAGGTTTCCGTCCCCCTCTATTGGTAACTTGAACTCCTCCAGCGTCTCGAATGGCTCTGATGATCCCAAATGGAGGGGTCTGAGTTCCATCCAGGATTCGGGAGTTGGCTGTCGTGTTAATGTAATCTTGTCTCCCCTCATCACGCAGCCCTCGTCCAATCGGAGTTCTCCGAAACCCTGTAATCTCCGCTGATGGCGCACTTTCCCACAGGATACATTAAATATTTGCTCCTCGTGGAAACGGAAAATCCACCTGCCCGAGTTTCGAGTGCGGATCAATAGAATCGGTATGGTGGGCATTGCCAGAAACTGGCACGGGCCCGTAGCATTCTTTACTTGGAGGAACATGCTTTCCTCGCAGGACAACTCTCCCCCCATCCGCTTCATCTCCGGTCTCCTTTTCACTGTCTCCACTTCCTATCGCCACGCAATTCCTTATATCCTCGCTTGACAATTCAACAAACTGGTTGCGAACCTGGGAGTGTGATAAAAATTTAGACGTCAGTTGGGCGAAACCGTCCCAATCGCCATTCATCCTCACCGGAATGGGGCATATTGCGAATAATTCAAATTCCTCCTGTTCCGGTAGCGGAATATCGATAACCACACTTACTCCATGCCCTGTGGGGAAAGTTCTTACCTTCGCGACTCTTAGCACCTGATTCATGTTCTGCACTAACCATCTATTGTTTGTTTTATTTCGGAAGTCCGTTGTCAAATTCGTAAACTCGGCACTGCCCATAACCCTCGGGTGTAAAACTCCCCTTGTACAGCCATATCCACCTGTTGTACCCCCTGCGCCTCCATCAGGTTTGCATTTATTCGCTTTTTATCTCCACTTCCTCATGTCCCAGTGTCATATTCAGAAATTCCCGCAAAGCCTCCACCTCGCACGACATTACCTCGAGTGGTGAGGCCAGGCTATCATAAGCCTTTTGTAACACTGTCACTTCCTGGTCGAGGATTGCAAAAGTTTGCCCTTCTGCCTCCTGGGTTTGTCTAACTTCATCCCTGATCCCTTGGGCGCCCCGCTCGTTCATCACTCCGAACTCCCAGTGCAAACCTTCCCCAATGAAATCGAGTGATCTTTTTCCCCTATGCTGGCAAAATGACTGAATGGAGTTTTGTCCCTTTCTTAGCAACAATAAGATAGCTTCGGTCTCCGCGTAGGGCATTCTACATCACTTAGTCAGTTCCCGCGACGCACATGTCTTTCCTGTTCCACCAGGGAGTCCGCGATGGAAAGCAGCGCTGACACATCTGCAGGCTCATAATTCGTGATTATTTTCCATGTATTCTGGTAAAACAGGATATCCGCCCTTGGTTTAAAAATCATGGAGACTTCCTTCATTGGTGTAACGTGAAGCCCCAATGGACTCGCATGTACCATCACAACCCATATCCCGAACTGAACCGACAGTAGCGGATAGACAACGTTCATTGTGTTCTGAAAAAAAAAAAATGCAAACGCGGTGATGTCAGCAATTTGTGTTGATAAGGCAATGAAACGTTGAAATTGTGCAAACTTAATTGGTATATAACAGAGCACATGAGCCGAGTCACCACCACTCCACCATGGCCACGGAACAGAGCACTCATTTGCCAGTAGCCCCCGCCACCGACGATACCGGGCCCGGGTCGGCTTCAGGAGAGGGAAGAACGCTGGTGCAAACTCCAATCTGCTTCCCGGGCCCCCGACCGCTGACGATTGCTGAATATTTGGCCCGTCAACGCCCAAGGACTCCGCCCCCCGTCGCCCCCCAGAAACGCCGAGGCGGCAAGCTCCGTAAGCTGAAAATCGTCGGCGGGAGTTGCACCGACTGATGTCTCTTTCCATCGGGACCCCTCAAAACCTGAGCTACCGACAGGAGTTAAAATCACCCCTGGGAGTCCGGGAATTACCGGCGCCCCTCCTTCATCGGAGTACAGTGCTTCCGCCACTCAAAAGCCCCCTTCTTCTATCAGCCCATCATCGCTTCCTCGTAAATAATAATAAATAACTTAAGTAATAAAAATAAATAAAAGAATAAACAACTCTTACTGCACTACGCCTGTTTACTTTATTTCTGACCGACGATGATTTTTTTTGTTTTTTTTTTTTTTGAAAATAATAGTAAATACTCTAGGTAATAAAGAGAATAAACACCTTTTACTGCACACGCCTGTTTACTTTATTTCTGAAGGACGAACCACGACTCATTTCCCATGATACAACCGCAAGTGGTTATTATGCCACTTTCGGTTTTTCCCTTTCAATCTTATCGTGGTAGTGACCGGACTTTCTACCCTGACCACTTCGTACGGTCCAACCCAAATAGGTGAAAGTTTGTTCTTTCGGCCGTGGTTCCTGAGCATAACCTTGCCTCCAGGGATCAGCGACACTGGCCTACTTTGTCCGTCATAAATCTTTTTCGCTAACAACTTCGATTTCTCGAGGTTTTTTCTGACCAATTCATTACATTGCTGCAATTGCAGCCTTAACACCTTGCTTGGATCATCGGGGTTATATAATGGAGCACACTTTCCCCTTAAGTTAGTGGGCAGGTCTGTATCAAAACCATACAACGTTTTGAAGGGTGTCTGACCTATTGACGAGTTACGGTATTGTTGTGCACATGCATAACTGGTGCTAGCCATTGGTCCCAGTTACTTCCATCTTCGTCCGCGAAGGCTCGAAGATACTCCGCCAGGGGGTGATGGCTTCTCTCCAATGATCCATTTGCTTGAGGATGATAGGGCGTAATATTCAGTTTTTTGATCCCCAACATTTTGCAGGTATCGCTGTACACCCGAGACATAAAATTTGTCCCGTTATCTGTCACTAGTACTTGTGGTGCCCCGTACTTGGCCACAATACCTCCAAAGAATACCTGGGCCACAGTACTTGCCTCTCCATCGGGCATCGCCACACACACCATGAATTTGGAGAAGTCATCTTGGTAAGTCAGTATGAGTTTATTCCCCTGCGTGGTTTCAGGAAGAGGACCCACCATATCCATATACGCCTTTTGGAATGGCCGGCTGGGCCATCACTACTGTTTTAATCACTACTGTTTTAATCACCGTAAGGTACGTAAGTGTCCTCGAGTACATTCCCAAAATCCCCATTTGCTCTTTTAAATAAAAAAGCAAAAGCAACGTTTATTTTATTTTCTTCCATTCATTTCTTTATTGAATCTTTCTTTTGAAATTTACAATAAGTATTCAAATCCTAATCCTATTTTGAACTAAAGTATCCAGCCATTGCAGGACCAAGTCTAGCGTGTCCTTTCTTCTTAGCCGTATATGACCGGGAAAATATTGCAGGTTTTGAGCGAGTGAGTTTGAGTGGGAGGACAACTTCGATATATATGACCTGCTTAATTTTCTTATTTCCTCGGAAATATAACGAATGTCCTTGTGTATGTTATCATTCCTAATACACCAAGAAGCACCTCAAATTGGGCAGTATTCTTGATTGTCTTCTCTGTAGCTTATTTATATTAGAGGATGATGCCGTTCCCCACAACTGGATGCCGTATGTCCATATTGGCTTCAATATGGTTTTGTAGATGCTGATTTGATTTTCCATACTGAGAGTAGACTGGGAGCCAGTAAGCCAGTGGAGTTGAGCCATTTTTAATTTCAATTGTATGATTTTTGAGACAATGTGATTTTTCCAGGTGAGACGACGATCAAGGTGGATACCCAAATATTTGACATGGTTATGAACGGGTATGGTACTGCCCTGAACAGTGAGGGCTGGGCAATTGTTCAGTCTAAGAGAGAACGTAATCCGTACACTCTTAGTGACATTTACTTTTATCTTCCACTTTTCGAGCCAAGATTCTAATGTATGTATATGAGACTGCAGTTGTCTAGAAGCCGTTAATGGGCAAGTGCTAATGCTCATGAATTCAGCGTCATCGGCGAAAGTTGAGGTTTGAATAAGGGAATGAACAGGCATGTCAGAGGTGTAGATGGTATATAGTATAGGGCCTAGTATACTGCCCTGGGGAACTCCTTCTGAAACTTTTCTTTGAGTTGAAACAGAGTCCTTAGATTTTGGTACAAAAGATCGATCCTTTAGATAGCTCTCCAGCAGCTTATGGATATTTGTCGGTAGAGAAGAGACTATTTTGTGAATAAGGCCTTCATGCCACACTTTTTCAAAAGCTTGGGAGATGTCTATAAAGAGAGCTGAGCAATTTATACGGTATACTTGTTCTTACAAGTACTTGCTCTTATAAACTGGTGCATGGGTATTACATGGTTTGCTTCAGTATGGGGGTACAAAATTTGGAGAAAGATCTTTTCAAACAGTGTAGATAAAATAGAGAGTAAACCTATGGGTAAACCAGCAGATTTATTCGTTTCCAACAAGAGAACATTTTTTTAAGAGAGATAGACCTATTTTCATGGGGTTTGTGACCATTAAACTAATGATCGTTGGATTCACACGAGAGATTGTATATGTATAGTTAGAAGTAAATACTTTTTCTAGGTGATCAGCAAATTCTTTCACTTTTTCATCATTACTCCTTGCCCACCCTCCATCTTTCATCCATTTTGGAGACTCCTGTGTTATAGGACGCTATAGTTGGCTTGTGGCCTTGTACAGGCTATAGTCAGTTTTTTGTGTGGCTTCTAGACGAGATAAGTGGCGGGCTTCGGAGATTTCTCTGTTTTCATCCAGAGTTGACCTTAGTTTTGACTTGCACTGGTCGAGACGATCGGGAGATCTCTGCTTTTGCCACCGTCTTCTCACTTTGCTTTTCTCGTTGATTAGGGATTCAATATGACATGAAGAGAATTCATCTGGTGTTTTGAGAGAAAAGTTTTGGCACAGATGAGAGCTTATGTACATCTTGTATCTCAACCAATGTGTATGCCTGTTTGGAAAATGGTAAGAGATTTTCCGTGTTCAAGAGAATGTCGAAAACTGTGAGAATTGTGGGGGAGTGGTCTGATGAGAGGTCGAGGGTAGTATTAACGATGATGTGTTCTCTTGTTATGATCTTCATAACTCCAAAATCTATGAGATCGGAGGTTTTATTGAGATCCGTGGGCCAATATGTTGGTTCACCTCCAGACAAAACTTTTAGGCCTGAACTCGATACAGCATTCAGCAATTGCCTGTCCCTGGGGTTGACGAGTCTAGACCCCCGGATGGTATGTTTAGCATTGTAGTCTCGGTTGGTATAAACTTGTCACTAAGAGTAGAGAAAAAGTGTGAAAACTGGGCTTCGCTTATAACATATTTGGGAGGGCATGTATATGATCAGTTTTATATTTGCGTAGAGGAAAGTGTTTTACCTGATCATTAATTATGGCAGCTTTTACTCCACAAGCTCTGCACTGGGATGTTTTGTATCGTAGGTTGAGTATCCATTTATTCGAAAGCAATTTGTTAACGATAAATGAGTTTCAGAGACTAAGAGAATGTCAATATCTCGCGATCTCACGAAATACTCTACTTCATTCTTATGTTGGGTGAGTTCGTTGGCATTCCAGCAACAAATTCTTATAGAGTTCATTTTCTGGTTAATAAAACTTGAATGAGCGTATTCTGGTTTCGTAACATTTCTTGCATAATCCCCTGCATATTTGTCATGAAATTATACATAGATTTCATGAGGGATTTGATTGGGGTTTCAATATTGTTTTTCTGCGGAGGAGCTTGAGGAACCTAATTTTTCAGAGATTGTGCATATGTCATTTGAGTCGTCGTTGCTGAATTGACATTTGAGACTGATGGAACTGGGTTTGGGATGCACCCAAACTCTGGCACTTGAAACTGAGAAGTTTCCTGCCTTTTATGGGAGAGCTTCCTCCTTAGTTCAATGTACACGGGGCAACCTCTATAATTAGCTGTATGGTTTCCTCCACAGTTTCCACATTTCTTCAGACTGGGATCTGTTTTTGGTAACTTGCATTCTGAAGTTTTATGAATATTTCCGCATATCACACATACGGATTGAAAATGTGGGGATCCAGGGAATTTTGGGTTGCCTGGAGCGAAAGGTGCCTTTTGGTTTACAATTGTGTGAGCCGGAAATATTCCAAGGAAGCTTGTAATATTTCTCACAAATTGTTCACCGAGGAAGGAAAAAATAAAGAATAAAAACACAAGGAATTAGAATTTGGATGGACAATTTCTATTTCTTTATTTGCAATTGAACAATTTGCGCGGAAGCTTACCAATGTGAACTGTATAGCTTGAACTCACAGTAACAAGTAAGTTTTAATTTGCAATTTTGGGAATGACAAAGCGACTAAGAGAGTATATAAGGCAGATTGTAGCCATCTTTAGAACATTCTGAAACACACACCAATCAAGCTATTAAAGCTTGAGTTGGTGTGTGATTTACGCGCTAAAGCCGTGGATGTTTGGCGGATTAACATTAGGGTGGCCAGGCGGATGCCAAACTAAAATGAATATGAAAGTTATCGGAAATATACATACCTTGGCATCAACATTCCGCCCGCCTTGTAGTGCCACTGCAATGAATGAATAATAACTGATCTGTCTTATATAGACTCTTGTCGAAAGGGAACTATGGAAATGAATGAAATTTCGAATTTACATTCCAACGGACAGATGCGAGAAGCGCATCAGGAAAATCATATTTTTGGAATGTATAGCTTGAATTATAATAGCTTAAATCTAGCTGAAAAAATTAAAATATAAGTTTGTGTTTTGGTCAGAAAATAAGAAAACTGGTAGTGCATATATCAAGATTTATTTTATTAATTCATATATATTTCTAAAAAGTTCAGTGCGAAACGTAATAAAATTTAGGTGGAGCATGAACCGTAGATCATCCACCCAAAAATAGTAGCCTGTGCAGCAGTTAGCCCCGGTCTGACTCGAGACGACCACAAACGCGAATTATGCCGCCAGAATCTAAGTAAGGATTTAGATTCAAAAGTGAACTAGATGAAACCAAAGAATTCTTGGAAAATAGTACCTTATATTCCTCCGGATAATAGGCCTTTTGTCACATTCTAATTAATACGTCTCTGGTCATAAACAGTTCAGAACTCGTGATCAAAGTGGATTCTTTGGAGAAGTTCGAACGGAGTTTCGGATGTGTACGATAGAAGAATCGATACACGTATGCAACCATTCGAAGCGCGCTGTGAAATGAAGAAAATCGTCCAAGAATGTCCTCAAATTTTCGGAAATAGGAAAAATGAGTTTGTACTGACTTACGCTCCAAGACCGTCTCAGAAGTAGGAGAGGGATTGGAATTCGGCCAACAACTCATCGAGTCTCAGAGCCATGACGGCCCAGACCACCATAAATCCTTATCGGCAATATCCTGAGGAAGAAGTCCCCAACTAGCAAGATCCGCAGGATTAGTCTCCGAAGGCACATGGAACCATTTGGAAGGGTCAGTAATTTGAACGATTTGTGAAACTCTGTTGGCAACGAAGGTCATCCAACAGCAAGGAGATTTAGAAAGCCAGAAGAGGACAATGGTAGAATCTGTCCAGCAGAATATGGAATACTTTGGGACATCCTATACTGGAAGCAAGCTATCGATCATTTCTGCTAAAAGGACAGCACCACAAAGTTCTAACCTCGGAATAGACAATGGTTTCACAGGGTCAACCTTGGTCTTTCAATAGACCAGGTGAGTTGAAAGGAAAGTACCTTTAGCTATTCGTATGTATGAAGCGGCTGCGTATGCTTTCTCCGAATCATCACAGAAGCGTTGGAATTGGACATCAGAACCTGGACTATAGTCGATCCATATTGGAATCTGATCGATACTGGCATAAGTGGATTGGAACAGCTTCCACTGGGAAAGACTGCCAGGTGTTAGGACCTCATCCCAACCCGTGCCCTCAGACCAAACTCTCTGCATCAAATTTTTCTCAACAACTATACATGGCGAAAGCAGGTTGGCAGGATCGAATAATTTCGAGATTTGGGAGAGAATTTCTCTTTTAGTATTAGTGCAAGAGACGGGAAAGGGCCTTGTGACGAAATAAAAAGAATCAGAACGAGCATTCCAACGAATTCCTAGCGTTTTTGCTGTGTGCTCTCGTCGAATTCGAGAAAATTTTCGCACAACAAATGGTCGGACGGAAGATCCGCTAAGATATCCTTTGAATTTGCCGTCCACTTCCTCAAGGAAAAACCGGCTGATTGGAAAGCAGAATTTAGCTCATTCTTTGCTTTAATAGCCATCGGAGTAGAATGAGCACCAGGGCATCATCCACATACATATAATTGCGAAGAATTTTGCTCGCAATCGGATGGCTGGCTTGCACATCATCAGCTAGTTCGAGGAGAGTCCGAATAGCTAGGTACGGAGCAGAGTTGACTCCAAAGGTCACTGTTTTCAGCTCGAAATCACGAATGTCTTCATCAATATCGTTTCGGAATAAAATTCTTTGAAACGGAGTATGACCTGGATGTACAAGTATCTGCCTATACATTTTTTGAATGTCGGCATTGAATACGAATCGGAAAAACCTCCATCTCAGGATTAGAAGAGTTAAGTCACTTTGCAGTACCGGACCAGTATGCAAAATGTTGTTGAAACTTAACCCATTGGAGGATGCAGAAGAAGCATTGAATACCATGCGAACTTTCGTGGTTGTGCTCTCCGGTTTGATAACTGCAGGATGTGGTAAATAATAATGCAGAGGATTTTTACACAAACTTGAAGGCCAAACTTCGAACATATGCTTCAACTGGGCGTATTCTAGAACTACATTATCATACTCTCTTTTGAATTCAGGAGCTCTACGAAGTCGAAGGAATTGTACCATGGCACTTGCTCTGGATTGGCCAATATGCACACTTTTTGGATATCCTTCTTTGAACGCCAGAGCTACAACGTATCTACCATCTTCGTTCCTCTTCGTGTTCGCGACGAACAAATCCTCACAGAACTTATCTAATGCCCTCATGAAGTTCGTCCGTGGAAGACTCTCCACCTCCCAAAAGCGAGAAATCTCTTTATCTGAAGAGATTTTGCAGAAATTCGAAACTATGTTTGAGGTGGTAGACGAGGTACGAAGTGAAACTGCGCCGGTCAAGATCCACCCGAAAATGGTTTCTTGGGCCATTAATGAACCACAGATCTCACGCTTTGCACCAGATAGCATAAAGAAGGTATGGAATCACCCCCAATAAGTATGTCTATCTTAGAACTTGTGTAAAAATGTGGATCTACCAATTGAATTTGCGGAAGATCGGAAATGGAAGGCGCCAGAACTGTTCGCGATGGAAGAGTTCCTGAGAAATGAGGAACAACCAATGCATTGACTGAAATCTCTAGATTATCATCAAATCTAGAGCCAAGAACTAAAGTGCATTCATTTTGAACTGTAGCGGAAAATGAATTGTTCAGACCGGAAATGCGAGCGCTCGTACGTTTGAATGGGAGTTTCAGAACCAGAATCGAGGAGCGCGCGGGCCTGATAAGTAACCCCCAAATGCAATATTTTTACTAATGCCGTGCCTAGTAAAACACCCCGAGAATTTGTTGAAAAACAAGTTTGAACAACTCCAGCTCCTGGACTAGTGGACTGTATTGAATTGGAAGAAAATGGAGCGGAGTTAGGATTCAAACTAGAACTGATGCTTGCGCTAGGTGACGGATTGGAAGAATTGTTGGAATTATTTGAGCCCTTATGCAGCAAAGTATTATGACGCTTGTTGCACTCAAAACAATTATTTTTACTTGAACAATTCTTTACCGCGTGGGATTTGGAAAAACAGTTTAGGCAAAGTCATTATTTTTTAATTTCCGAAAGTCGCTGATTGTGGTCCATGTTCAGAAATTTCGGACACTTGCGAATTATTTGCGACTCTTTCGGGCACAGTGGACATTTTTGAGAGGAAATCTTGTTCTGGAACGAACTAATTTTCCTAGCTCCCTTGGAATGCGAATTTTTATCTGATTGATTCCCTTGACGTCCATCTTTGGACTTAGGCAGACTTCGAATTTCCGAAACTGATTCTAAAGTTCGATGTCGATTTGTCAGGAAAGAATCAAGAGCTGACCAGTTTGGAATTGAAGTTTTGTCAGCTAAAATTTGTTCCCACAGAGTTAATGTTGAATCCGGAAGGCGGTTGGAACACAAAAATACAAAAATGGGATCCCAACTTCCGATATCGATATCAAGTAACTGCAGAGCAGAAATACACGAATTCCTATCGCGTTGGAGATCCTTAATAGCCTTTCCGGATTCAGTTGGAATAATCGGAAGGTTGAATAAAATCTTTAATTGCCCATTGACAAGAATTCTCTTGTTTTCAAATCGATTGCAAAGATTTTCCCAAGCCAACTGAAAGCCTTGGTTGGTCAATAGACTTCTTCGAACTATGTCGCGCGCTTCACATTGTGTCTTCTGAGTCAAGTGGAACAATTTCTTGGCCGGGCTAAGACGGGTATTCTTTATATACACGGCAGTGAACATATCCCGGAATGTGGGCCAAGACATATAATCCCCATTGAAGACCTCGGTTTCGCACGGTGGAAGATGGAAAGAATAGCCGGCATATGTATCGGGAGAATCAAATTTTTGAGAAAGGCTGATAGGAGGGGGTGGAATTTCTCTAAGAACTGATTGGTTCTTGAAATCCTCACAAAGCTGACCCAATTTTGTCAAGCGCTTGCAGTACGTCACATACGTACTTTTGTACTTGGCACGCAACGTCTCGAGTTCTGAGGCCTTAAACCCGTGCTCACCGTCTGCGTCGTCGCCTACACTCTCATTGTCATCTTCCTCTTCGTTGTCCCAATCATGAAGATGTCTGTCGAATGCAGTCTTAATTTCTGACCCAGTTGACTTAAGTTCTTCAATATGGATTTCTACCGAAAGAGCAGAGCATAGAGAAACTTTATTGTCACTGATGTCCGCATCGAACTCTGTGAGACGATCGGCTAAATGAATGAATGAATCAAGTGACATTATAACTTGTTTTCGAAAATCGAACAGAAGTTTTAATTGAGGGGAAAAAAATTAAATGTGGACAAAATTTAGTTCGGGAAAAGTAGTTGGTGCACTTTTGAAATATAATTTTCAAAATAACGCGCAAAAATAGAAAAGAATCAAAAACAAAAATAGTTTGCAAAAAGAAATACGGAGATCTATTCCCTTAGAATTATTTCCGCCGTAAAAATTAAGGCTTCGGTGAACAAACAACGAAAAGAAGAAAAAACTGGAATGAAAATTTTCCAAAATTAAAGAAATACAAAAAAAAATTTTTTTTTTTCAGATATGAAAAAAGGCAAATGTAAAAATTACGTTCAAAATTTATTTTTTAAATATTCAGAATTAAAGAGTTTTTTTTTTTTCTCAGAAAACAAAATTGCCTAGGTTTGAAAATAAAAAGAAAATCAAATTTCCGAAAATTTGATGAAATTTAAGACAATATTTGCATTTGCACCTGAGTGTCACAAAGAGTATGAATGCTGACCAGAATGGAGAGTAGGGTGAAGGGTTTATTAGCTTGGTAAATTCAATGATTAATAGAAGCAAAAACCTACGTCGGTTTGAATTTGCGAACAAAAAAAAAGACAAATTAAAAAAGTGAATAAATTTACCAAAAAACGCTAACAAACGACTTGCACAGAATGTAGGGTACGCCACAAGATATAAAGTGCACCGTTGAATGTCCAAAAGAGCACTTCGCCGATATTTCCGACAAACGAAAAAAATAATCAGTCGTAACAAACAAATTGAATAGCGACCCGAACGGGCTGTAGGGTACACTACCCAGAATCTCAAAAGAGAACACAAGAGATAATACGTACTCTTATATGTATATGCGTCAGCGTCACTGAAAGAGACGCTCAACAACAAGCTGTACCGCGACGTCGACAGCCAACAGCGAACAAAGCGGAATTACAAAAAACACCGTCAATGGACAAAACGAAGATCTCTTGATGGTTAGAGCAAATGTGCATATGTATGTATGTATGTAAATTAGATCGTTAGAACGTGCGTGTATGATGTGCAATGGCAATTGGAAATATTTTTATTTTTATCTATTTTAGAACAATATTGTTGTGAGATCGTTTTGTCGCGGAGTGGCAGAGAAAACAAGAGAATTTGAATACGAATGTGGACGTATGTATGTATATATCTCTGACGCGAACGGCGAGAGCAGTCTCTTAACAGTTTATAAATTGGGAGACGAAAGAAAGAAAAAACAAAAACAATGTCTTCCAACCGAATGTAATTATTTGTCACACAAGTTATGCACAAAAATATAAAAAAAATCAGAAAAAAAATATAAATTTTTTCTTTTGGAATATATTTAGATGATTTTGACGACAATGTTCACCAATTATGACGCGAACACCGACAAATTTTTTTACCAGAGTTCAAAGGCAAATCACCGCACTGTGTTTCTTGGTCGTTCTGCCGTCGGCAAAACGCACTGAACAATTTTTTTTTTTATGTTTGCTACTGACGATAGCTTAGATAAATGCACTACGTTTCTTATGAAAGATAAAAGCAAAACAGCAAAATCAAAGGTGATTGATTTTCCAGACGGATGAATGCGATGAATAAATGGATGAGTAGATGAACTGATAGTTGGATGGATGGTTGTCAACTCACAGCAATTTACCAAAAACAATCCGGTTCGACAAGGACCATGAAAATGTGGGGATCCAGGGAATTTTGGGTTGCTGGAGCGAAAGGTGGCTTTTGGTTTACAATTGTGTGAGCCGGAAATATTCCAAGGAAGCTTGTAATATTTCTCACAAATTGTTCACCGAGGAAGGAAAAAATAAAGAATAAAAACACAAGGAATTAGAATTTGGATGGACAATTTCTATTTCTTTATTTGCAATTAAACAATTTGCGCGGAAGCTTACTAATGTGAACTGGATAGTTTGAACTCACAGTAACAAGTAAGTTTTAGCTTGCAATTTTGGTAATGACAAGGCGACTAAGAGAGTATATAAGACAGATTGTAGCCATCTTTAGAACACTCTGAAACACACACCAATTAAGCTATTAAAGCTTGAGTTCGTGTGCGATTTACGCGAGTTAAGTTGTAAGTAAACAACTTCACTAAAAAAAATATATTTGGTT
>JAHXMU010000420.1:301548-326055 GCA_019455685.1 Philornis downsi
TTTGGCTAGACTTTGGGCTCAATTTTCTTTTCAGAATGGGAAAGTAACCGTCTATCCCAGTTTGAACCGTTTCATTTTGAGGTGTTTATTTCGGTATAGCGCCCTTCGAGGTCAATGTTGCCGGTTGAGTAGCATTCGCGAGAGTTGCCACTATATCACCGTTTGCACGAATCTTAGGTGAAATATCGGGTATACTTTTAGGCGGAATCTTAACTTGGGGCGAGCTGATTGTGGAGCATGGGAATGCGAAGTACTTACGGGCATACTTTTAGGCGGCAACATATTTTGTCCACTTGCCAAACTGTCATCATTGTTTGGAGAGATGTGGGCTGAGGGGGAATTCATATTGACACTAGTTTTCGCGGTTAGGAAAGCATTGTCATTTTTTTGTTTTGGGATGCACTTTTCTGACACTTGTTTGCATTTATAGAGAAATAAGCATTTCTGCCGTTAAGACTCTGACGTCTCTCTGAGTGTGAGATATTCATATAGACACTTTTCGCCTTAAGATATGCGAAATGTTATGTAACTATGTTTTTTTTTTGCAAATTTGTTGTGCCTGATATAATAAGTTGTATGTTATTATCACTGTACTGGGGAATTTCGATTTAGCGTTTTTTGACTGCGAACTGTTAAATAGTTGTTATCTGAAGTGTTATGTATTTAATGAAAGGTTTGCCATTTACGAATAAGGACCTTTTAGCAACCGAACAACGCATAAAATATATAATACTTATTATATAATTGGTGATCCAAACGTGCGAGTTACATACCGATCCCATCACTAAACAAAAAACATAAAAAAATGTAGCGAAATTCAAAAGTATCAAGTTCATTTACTTTATACTTTTGAATTTCATTCCCACACTCTAATAAAATGCAACGTAAGCAACCAGTTGCAGTTATCTCACTGGAAAACTATTCATAAGTTAGTCTTAAGATTGAATTAAACAATTAAAGACAAAGCCTAAAGGTTTTTTTTTTTTTGATTTACTTGTTTCTCCAAACTTGTTTCTCTAAAGAGTAAACGTGTAATTGGCGCAGTCGGTACAGCTTAATTCCGAAGAATAAAGTTGACAACGGGCACCTCTAAACCGCAGTGTTTTGAAAAACCGTTAATTTAATTACTGGAAAACTAACAAAAGAATAAAAAGAGGGGGAAAAAATTAATAAGTTCCTATTAAGAGTGGACAAAAACTTAATTGAATAACTTGAAAAACTGTTAATTTAATTACTGGAAAACTAACAAAAGAAAAAAAAATAATAAGTTCCTATTAAGAGTGGACAAAAACTTAATTCTATGCCGAGTAAAAATAGCGTATTTGACAGCAATAGAAACATGGCAGAGAATGATGATCAACTACAGGTCTTAAGCAGAAGGGTGCAACAGTTGGAGGCAGTGATTTTGCAACAGGAACAACTGATAAAGCAGCAGCAACAACTGATAAAACAACAACAACAGATGCAACAGCAACAACAGATGCAACAGCAACAACAGATGCAACAGCAACAACAGATGCAGCAGCAACAACAGTCTCTTCAATTTGTGCTTTTAACGAAACCAAAAGATATCATCGAACAGTTTCGCAGATTGATGCCTTTAGATAAAAACCACAACACAAGGTCTTTTATACGATCGGTGGAATCTACGATGAACCTATGTGGCAGTAATGAACAACTATTGAAGTATGGCCTGGAAATAGTTATAAATGAAAAAAATCTTGGGGATGCTGGACGTAGCATTAGAGAGTTGGATTATGGAGCCTCATGGATACAAATAAAGGAAAAGCTTATGTTAGGAAACCAACCACAAAAGACTTATGCGGGAATTTTTAACTATTGTCGACAAATTAAGGTCACTAATTTAAAAGATTTATTTGATTGTTTTGTGATTGCTAAATATGAAATAAATGAAATATATCAGATAGATCTAAGAAAGCCGGGCTTTTATGAGCCATCCAATGTTGATAGAGACTTAGTAGATTTATTGCTCGAGAAAATAGATGGGCATGATAGAGCCCACATTTCAGAAGAAGAAACTCTTCAAGACATTATCACAAAATATACGAAACTCAGGCTATTAGACGGTAGAAGAGCTATAGATTACAGACACAGAAAACCTATCGAAAAAAAGGACAGGGAGACTTCGAAAAAAATATTCTTACTCCACGGTATAAAAATAATAATCTAATGAATTCGCAACCAAATAATTTCAACCCCAATATGGGTGGAGAAACTCAGAAATATCACAGACAAAATGGATATTACAGAAATGAAACACAACATCAAAATAAAAGACGACAAAATTATTATCGGACGAATCAACAAGGACAGTATTTACAACAGAACGATACGAACGATTCACATGATATTGAAAAGTCGAGACAAAGTAAAATGTCGACTCAGACTATTCCAAACTCTGATCAATATGCTATGGAAACGGATAATATTCAGCAGGATGAAAATTTTATCGCAAAAGCACAAATTCACAATTTCCGATAGTTACACTGACCATTAGAAATCAGAGAATAAATTGTCTCGTCGATACTGGTTCAACGGCAAGCATAATTTCCCCAAATTCTCTGCAGAATCTTCAGGTTAATGAAACAGAAAATAAATTATACTTAAGAACATTAAACGGAATTACGGAAATAAATAAACAGATGTTAACTCCATACCCAGATGAATTTGAAACAAACGGTTACATTAAATGGATGGTGAATGATTTAATCGGAAAAAAATATGATATTTTACATATACTGAAAGTAAAAATAGATTTTGAAGGAAATTTTATGTCAGTCAATGCAAAGAAAATACATTTTAATGTTTATCCTTTCAATGTATATAATATATGTACATTAGAGGCATCACCAAGTCCATTTCTAAATCTAGTTAAACATTCAAAATTAAACAAGGAGGAAAATTGTAGGATTTTAAAATTATTAAACCGATACAGTAAACTTTTTCACAAAGAAGGTGATAACTTAACTTTCACTCATGAGATTCAACATGAAATAGCTACAAAAACTGATAGACCTATATACTCTAAAATTTACAGATATCCAAAAGTTGATGAACAGGAGATTGAACGCCAGGTTAACGATATGTTGAAACAGGGAATAATAACTGAAAGTTCCTCTCCGTATAACAGCCCACTTTGGATTGTTCCAAAAAAGGAAGATAATTCCGGAAGTAAAAAGTGGCGCATTGTTATTGATTACAGGAATCTTAACGATAACACCATCGCTGACAAGTATCCAATTTCTAATATAGAATCTATATTGGACAAATTGGGGAAAGCTCAGTATTTCCCTACAATTGACTTAGCCAAAGGTTTTCATCAAATCCTGGTAAAACCTGAACATAGACAAAAAACTGCTTTTTCAACCCCTTTCGGTCATTATGAATTTGCAAGAATGACATTTGGTTTGAAGAATGCTCCTGCCACTTTCCAAAGGTTAATGAATTCGGTTTTACGAAAATATATTAACAGAATATGTGTAGTGTATTTAGACGACATATTAGTATTTAGCACATCGTTACAAGAACATATAGACAGTTTGAATAAAATTTTCTCCACTCTTGAAGAGGCGGATCTTAAGATCCAGGTGGACAAATGTAATTTTTTGGCGAAGGAAACTCCTTATTTGGGACACATATTAACTCCCGGGGGACTTATGCCGAACAAAAGTAAAATCGATGCCATAGTCAATTTAAAATTACCAACTAACCAAAAACAAATTAAATCCTTTTTGGGACTGACAGGGTACTATAGAAAATTTATAAGGAACTATGCAAAAATAGCATATCCAATGATTTCTAAAAAAAGATAAATTGGTAAACAGTACTGATCCTAATTATATAATGTCTTTTGAAAAGTTAAAACAATTGATAACGGAACATCCTATATTAAGGTTTCCTGATTTTGACAAAAGATTCAAACTAAGTACTGATGCTAGCAAGCACGCTTTAGGTGCAGTTCTCTCTCAAGGGGGACACCCAATTAGCTTTGCATCAAGAACATTAAACGAGCACGAGAAAAATTATTCAACCATTGAAAAAGAGCTTCTTGCTGTTGTCTGGGGTGTGAAATACTTTAGACCATATTTATATGGCAAAGAATTTGACTTACACACTGATCACCTGCCACTAAAGTGGTTACAGATAAAAAAATCTGTAAGGGACATTAATCCTAGACTGCAGAGATGGCTCATTCAATTGGGTGAATATAATGGGAAAATCGATTACATTAAGGGCAAGGAGAATAAAATAGCTGATTTTTTTAATCGCATTGATGTGGATCAAAATGAGATTAGGAACATCGAAGATTGCGATAACTGCAATGATTCAACAGCGGCAACAATACATTCCCAACTCGAGGACCTTAATGATCATATTCTTATACTGGATACAGTAGTAAACCGATTTAAAGTTCAGATAATCCTAGTGGAAAATAACGACAAGGAGTCAGAAACTGTGTTTGGAAGCACTAGAATTTTCATAGAAAGATCCGATTTAAAGAGTAACGTCGAAAGAATAACGGCAAAATACAATTTGAAGTAGAAAATAGGAATTTACTCCCCATTAAACGATTCTTTGTATAACCAATTACAGGCAAGATTAATAGAATTGTGTTTATACAACAACAATATATCCTTTGTAAGATGTAGTTATTTTGCAAAAGATCTTACATCAGAGAACGAAGCCATAAAACAGATATCCTTATTTCATATTAAAGAATCTGGTCATGCTGGAATTATCCCCAATTATGAGGGAATGAAGCATAAAGTATTTTTTTCAAATTTAAGGCTTTTAACACAAAAAGTTGTTAATAACTGCGAAGTTTGTTCTGCCGGAAAATACGACAGAAATCCTATTAAGAAAAAATTTGAGTTCACAGAAACACCTTCAGACATCAATGAGATCGTTCATGTAGACACGTATGTCAATTCGAAACAAAACTTTATTATGTTCATTGACAAGTTTTCAAAACACGCTGTTTGTTTCCATTTAGAGGACAAAAATAGCCTGACCCTAGTGGAAAAGTTGAGATTATATATCTCAATTAATGGCAAAATGAAGAAACTAGTCTGCGACAACGAATTTGATAATGTCAATGTAAAACAATTTTGCAGAAATGAGCAGATAAGTATTCATTTTTCAAAGCCCAATAGCCACACTGGAAATTCTGATGTAGAAAGACTAAATAACACAATCACAGAAAAGATTAGAACTCTTAACATAGAGGAAAACCTACCAATCAAAGAACAAATGTCAAAGGCTACAGAACTCTATAATAATACATACCGCTCAACTTTAAAAGACACACTACTCAGGGCTCATAATGGTAGTATTGATAAAACATTAATTAAGGACCGATTAATCGAGCAAAAACGATTGAGAATAACAAAACTAAATGAGAAAAGAGAAACTTATAAAGAAACGAGGCAAGAGGGCTTCATAAAAAATTATAGAAATGTTAGACATAAAGAACAGCCAAAATATCGAAAACAACCACTAGCAAACGTTCATGAAACTAACATTAAACGACCTTTCAAATTTCCAGGCTGTTCTAATGACCTTACTTCTGATGTCACTAATATGGCAGATCCAAGCAACACTACAAATCAGTCAGATAACGGAAAATAATGGATTTGTTGAAATAAGGACAGTTGAAGTAGAAATCGTCAATACAACAAATACATTGCTTCCCATAATAAATCTAAGAGAAGTCGGAAATATTTTAAATAACATAGGTAAAAACATAGAAAATTTAGACTCCCGGAGTATTCAAATTCTTCAAAATGAAATCGATCATATAAAATCGAAACTTCAAACTTTAATAACAAAAGAACATAGGAGTAAAAGAGGCCTTATAAATGCTGGTGGAAAGCTATATAAATGGTTGTTTGGCACGATGGACGACGATGACAGACAGGACATTTTTGAGCATTTATCTATTGTAGACCAAAATTCACACAACTCTATTGACACCTTGAACAAGCAAATAATAATTAATAATTCATTAAACAAATCCCTTGAAAACCTAAAAACCGGCAACACAGGAAGTAGTACAATTTGAAATTGACTTTTACAAACTTAAGATGTTGAAAGTAGGAATTATGTCTTATAGCGATGAAACTATAATCATTGCGGTTACAATACCGGACAGTTATATAAGAACGGATTTGAAAATGATAGTTCCAATTCCAAACAACAATAATTTTGAAATAGTTTCGGATGAAGAATACGTAGTGGGCATTAATAACATTAATAAATACCAGGAAAATGAACCTCTGAGGAAACTAAAAAAAAGCAAACACTGTACTTTTCATAATAGATGTAAGTTTATCTTTAATAATATTACGACTCTGTTAAGTATTGATGATGAATCATTCATTATAAAAAATGCTTTGGCAGAAACCTTAACACAGAATTGTGATGACAGAAAATTTAACTTAACAGGCAATTTTCTGGTAATTTTCAATGACTGCTTTGTAACTTTTGACAATGAAACTTTCTCAAATAAAAAATTTGTATTTGAAGAAAAATACTTTTATCCAGATAGCAAGAAATTAAATACACCAAACGTAAATCCAAAATTTAATAATATTGTAATAGGACACTTTGAAAATATCAAGGAAATAAAGAGCTTAAGTATTATAAAAATATATCTTATGGTATAAACGTAACATTAACTATTGTTATTGTTGTTGTAGTAATTCTACTCATCTGCATTATGAAACGAAATAATATAAAAATAAATATTACGGAAAAAAAGATTCAACACCATGTAAATAGAGGTAACGAAAATAATATGGAAGAGATAATTAGAAAATACGATCTATAAGCTCTACTAACAAAAAAAAATCATAAAAAGATTTTTTATCATAGCATGCAAACACTATACAATATTAACATTAAACATATATATACATATACTATATGTATATCTAAACATAAGTAATTTTTCTCATAAATAAACATTTGTAAAGGAAATAGTAAAACCTAAAATGCAAAATTTAGGAGTATTTGAGTATTGAACAAGGGGTGGAGGAGTTACATACCGATCCCATCACTAAACAAAAAACATAAAAAAATGTAGCGAAATTCAAAAGTATCAAGTTCATTTACTTTATACTTTTGAATTCCATTCCCACACTCTAATAAAATGCAACGTAAGCAACTAGTTGCAGTTATCTCACTTGAAAACTATTCATAAGTTAGTCTTAAGATTGAATTAAACAAATAAAGACAAAGCCCAAAAGTTTTTTTTTTTTTTTGATTTACTTGTTTCTCTAAACATGTTTCTCTAAAGAGTAAACGTGTAATTTGCGCACTTTTTGTGCATTACGGCACAGAGCCTGTGGATCATCGCAATGTACACACTGCCGAAAATATCGCTTCTGTCAGTGAAGGCGTGGCGGATAATCCGAATTTAAATTTAAAGCGATATGACCGTATGAAGTTTGAAGGTTATGTACTGGACGATATTTGGTTTCAACAAGACGGTGGCACGAACCACACAACCCGACCGCTTTGGCTATATTGCATGAGAAGTTTCCACGAAGTGTAATTTCAAGTTTTGGCGATGACAATTGGGTGCCAAGATCAGACAATTCCCAAGCGTTGGAGCAGTTGAACACCAACATTCGTCAAGTTATCGCGGAGATACCGCCAGAAATGTTCAAAAAAAGTGGTCGAAAACTATCTCAAAAAGATAAACTGTTGCAACCAATACAGAAGCGGCCATTTAAATGACATTGTGTTTCGTACATAATGGCAAAGTCCAAGCACCATAAAAAATAAAAGTCGAATACAAAAAAGTATGTTTTTCGAAACTTTTATAAAAAACCACCTATATTTTTTATAATTATAAAACAAAACCTTATTAAGAAAAGTGCATTTATATTTTTCTGAAAGGCACCTTCATAACGGACGTGGTGAAATGTTTTCAAAATTTGAATTTTTACGAGAACCAGTAGCTACCGAATAATCTGGGAATTTTTCACTCATCTTTTAGTAGGAAAAATACAGCAAAAAAAAAAAAAATAAATTAAAAACCCATTTTTGGGAACTTCTGACAGTGTTTCGTGGATTACGGGATTTCTAGCTAAGTTCACTTTAACACCACTCACTCCCTATAAATACAAATTTAATTAAAAAATATTTATAATTCAAAATTTTATAGGATGTTTTTACGAAAACTCTATTGAAACCACTTTTTCCATTTGTTTTGCAAAAAGTCTTCCACGAAATTTACAATTCTAACAAATTTTACACATTTCTGAAAAGTAGGAACAATTTCCAACGCAATGATGTTATTCAGAAAATGGCTACCATATATTTTTTACGTGTAAAATTGTTGAAGTTGAATTTAGCACCTCGAAGTGGAATTCATATTTCCTGTTATAAAGAGGTTGTACGTACATAATATTTAAGTGACACAAAGCCAAATGAAATACAAAAACATTTTTTTAAAAACAAAACATTTTTTTATTTTTATTCGTAAATTTATAAAAAGGTATTTTAACGAAAGGTATTTACGAACGGACATCGTAGAGTCCTGTTGTAGTCACACCACACCGTGACACAATAGAACCCTACGAAAATCCAAAACATTTTTGGCACAGCCAGTATGATCCAAATCTACCGGTTTGTGATTTGTGTAATAAAAAAGTACACAACAATATGGCGCAGTCGGTAGGATCCGAACGTACTGGTTTATGATTTGTGTATGAAAAAGTACACAACAATTTGGAGCAGTCGGTAGGCAAGCAAGCAAGCAACAAAGCAGTAGAAACAAAGGTACCAAATTTGGTGTTTAGCAGTCAATTCAATACTTTGTGTTTTTATTTATATACGTGCTCAGACATCCACGTTGGATGCGCACAGGGATAGTAAAGTCAGCCAAGTGAATGAAATTTATGCTGGTTGAATTAGAACACACAAGCAGATCATCCATAACTGGAATATCCAGATGGCCAGCTTTGTGGAGAGACTGTGGAGCGAGATCCATAGGAGGTGTAGGGGTCACTGAAAGCAGAGGTACAAGGGACCCAGAGCCTAACTCGCTTAGACGCCGCGGGTCTCGTGTTTGAGGAACTGTGCGCGGTACTGGAAGCCAACGAGGAAGTTAGGGAGAAAAAATAGAGGAGTTGCGTGCAGAGCTGCGCGCACTAGAAACCCAAAACAGAAAGCTAAAGGAAACGGTAAGGGAGAATTTGCGGGAAACCGAAGATTTAGATAAACAAAACGAGAGTCTAAGAAACGCAGTTGTGGGAATTGAGATAGTGTAAAGTTAACAGGAACGAATACAAGTCGTTTACCTGGGGTGCGGGAATTGAGCACCAGAGACTGTATAGAGTTAACAGGAACGACTAGGAGTCGTTTACCTGGGGTGCGGGAATTGAGCAGCAGATGTAGTATAGTGTTAACAGGAACGACTACGAGTCGCTTAACTGAGGTGCGGGAATTGAGCACCAGAGATAGTATAGAGTTAACAGGGACGACTACGAGTCGTTTGCCTGGGGTTCGCAAATTGAGCACCAGAGATTATGTAGCGTTAGCAGGAACGACTACGAGCCATTTGCCTAGGGTGCGAGAAGTGATCACCAAGAAATGTGTGGAGCCAAAGGGGTCGACGTCGAATTGGACGCCCGAAGTGAACAGAGTGGGCGGGAAGCTCTGTCGAACTACGGCTCACCTTTTGCGGACTCCGATTTTATTAGGCTACCATGCAAGGAAGCCAAAACGGGGAGTATCCTTTGTTAGTAGATAGTGGAGTGGACACCAGATTGGTGAAGCGCAGTTGCCTATCAGGTGACGTACAGATTTATAATTCACTGACAAAGGATCTGCGGAGAGCGTGCGGGGAAACTTCTCGGACGAGCGGAGCAGTGAACATCAGTCACGAAGACACGGAGCACCTGGTATTTAAGATGCACTGTATGGAGCAAGAATATAATATACCGGCAGATGGAGTTTTAGGAAGAGATAGCTTGTGGGGTAGATCAATTTTCGATTCCAGAGACTTGATTCTGAGGTTGTTCTCGGAGGAGGGCGAGAGTAGTCTCCCCTTGATTTCATTGCGAGAAGGGTTACGGCAGGGAACATTCTGTGTGAAAGGACAAACACGGGTAGCAAACGCAAGGATCGTAACCGTGACCCGGACAAGATTGGGGGTCAAAAACTCCACGGTGGTGGTAGATAAACAAGAAATTTCGCCAGGGGTTTATTTGGCAGCAGCCTTGATTGAAGTGAAAGAGGGTATGATTCACGTTCCCGTGAATCAAGGGAAACGGATTTTGAAATATCTCCATCATTTAAATCCCGTTTCAGTAACTATGTGAATTTCAAGACACCACCGCGGTTAGATCAACCGACAGGTTAGGAAGTTGGAAAGAGACGGCATAATCGCCCTGGAATTCGCCATTGCTGTTGGTACCAAAGAAAGCATCGGCGGACGGGAAGAAGAGCTGGAGGCTTGTGGTAGATTTCCGCAAAGTTAACGAAGTCACCATAAAGCAAGTTTTCCCGATTCCAAGGATCGATGAAATTGTGGATCACCTAGGGAAAAGTAGATATTTCTCCACCCTAGAATTAGCTAGCGGATACCACCACGTGGAAGTGGAGAAAGGAAACCGGAAAAACGGCATTCAGTAAGGCTCTAGGACATTTCGAGTTTAGCATAATGCCTTTTGGCTTAACTGGAGCTCCCGCCACTTTTCAGAGATTTATGAACTGTCCTCACAGGTCTACAAGCAATTGAGAGTTTATATATATATATATATATATATATATATACATATACATATACACATACACACATATATATACATGTACTCCTTATATATATACATATATATATATATATATACTCCTTATTTTTCATACGGAGTTCTTTGTTATTATGTTTTTTACCCTCTTTTATATATATATATATATATATATATAAACTGTTAATGTAAAAAGGAGAAACCCAAGAAAGAAGAAAAAGAATGTTATTAAGGGTTGCATATAAAAAAAAATACTTACACATACATAAGCATATATTTTTACATTTTTATTTTTTGGGTTCGTTTGGATTATTTGGAATGAATTTTGCTTTTTTTTTATTCAAACAATTTTAAAGATTTTACCCAAAATTATTTGGTATTGATAAAAATTATGCAATAAGTGTATAGTGTACCTTAGTAAATAGAGGAGGAACCTAGTGAAGTATGATGTTATAGAGATATGGAGTTACAACATTCCCGTCCCGCGCTAAATATGATCATTCTGGGTAACGACGGGGGTATCCGAAGGTGAAGCAGGAAGATAAATCTGTACACCCGGGAAACAAAATGGAGAAATAACTCAGTAAATCCGAGGAACAGCCGGATGGTGGTTGGCCTGTTAATAAGGCGATCGGTGCACAGACGATCAGGAGCTGGGGAGGAATCTTCTATCGCGTGTCATTTGGAGTGGCTGTGCTTGTTTGTCGATTGCGTTTGGAAAAAAGTTCATTCCTAGAAATTTTAATCACCCAGTCCACCGGTGGCCCCGGCCATCCGGCTGTTCCGCGGATGTACTGAGTTCTCTCCATTTTGTTCCCCGGATATACCGATTTATCTTCCTGCTTCACCTTCGGATGCCACCGTCGTTCCCCAGAATGATGACATTTAGTGCGTAATGGGAATGCTGTAACTCCCTATATCTATAACACCATACTTAACTATGGTCTTACGCTATTCACTAAGGTACACTATATACTTATTGCATAAATCTTATCGATACCAAATTCTTACATTTATTTACTACAATAACAAGAAATTGGAAAGAATAAAAATCATAATCATGAACTTTTTTCTTTCTTGGGGATTTCTTTTCACATTAACAGTTTTGTTATATATCGTATACACACTCTCTTCAACAATGTCCTTATATTTGTTGTTTTTTCTCATTCCCTTTTTTCAGAACTTCTTTCTATTTTCCTGTGGGGTTTATGCAATTCCTTATTTTTCCATACGGAGTTCTTTGTTATTATGTCTTTTTTTATACCCTCTTTTCAAAAATGTTTTTATATTTCTTGACTTCCTCTCATTTCATTTGGTTTTTTTTACAGAACTACTTTCTTGTTTTTATTTTCTGTAAGGTTTATGCAATGCCTAATTCTTTTTGTGTACAATTTGGAAACAGATTTTGTTTTTTTTCGGACCCCAGGGGGTCATAATTTTCCGTCAGCCCATTGCATCTTGCGAACTCCGGATCATTCTTAACGGCAGGTGTTCTCGGCGCATGACGTTCTACTGCCGGGGCAGCTGATCCATTCCTCCCACTTACCGCTTCTCCTTGAACAGAGGTTATCTCCCTTTTCCTAGGAACCCATTTTCCGCATCCGACCATTCCTGCAATAAAAGGCACTGACATGGTACCTCGCCCTACCGTGTACCCAACGGTATTCATATTTTCTTGTCCATGTTTCAATCTAACCAGGCCCCTTGGCCGTTTAACAGCCGCTGCCATATAGGCCCTTTGGAATAGCCGACTGGGTGCATTAGTGACTACCATCGTCATTACCGTCTTCAGGGTACTTTTATTGCGCTGGCACTCTGCACATCTGGCAATACAGCAGCTCAAGTCTGCACATACCGGCCCATCGGAACTGTCTCCTCTCTAGTTTCGCAAGTGTCTTCCTGAAATCCTGATGACCCCCTAATGGGCTGTCGTGGAAGTCCTTTAGTGCCTGTTGAATGTCTCGTGGATCATCTATCAAAACATAACCTGCTAGTGCCTTTTTCCCTACCTCACGGCTCCAGGAACATTCTCTGTCCTCAATCTCAGAGCGATTCTGTTCCTTGGGTTCTTTCCTTCCGTTAGTCGCTGAACCCACTTCTGCAGTAGCCATTGTCCCCTGTTCCGCTCGGGTCCTTGCTCTGGTCTGCACCCCGAGCACCTGGTTTCCCATGGGACGTGTTCGGCTCAAAGAGTATGCGTTCTGATTCTTTTTGCCAGGCTTATATATTATCTGGAAGTCATATTCAGATAACTTGTGCCGAAACCTGGCCAAACGGGAAGTCTGATTCTTCAGGCTGACTATTCCCCTTTGAGGTTGATGGTCTGCAAAGACCTTGAAACGTCTACCCAGTAGACAATATCGGAAATTTGTAACCGCCCATACAACTGCCCCCCTCTCAATAGTTGAATATCGCGTTTCGGCATCGCACAAAGTTCGGCTGGCAAATGCAATTGGTCGGTCTCCCCCCTTGTCCGATTGGGACAGCACTGCTCCGAGGGCTTCACCACTGGCATCCGTAGTGAGCACGAAAAGTTTCGAAAAATCGGGAAGCCAAACCGGAAGAGATATTATTGCCGCCTTTAATCTTTCAAATGCTTCTTGACACTCTTTTGTCAATTTAAAAGGCCTGTCCTTTCGGAGTAACTCATTGATCGGCAAGGCAATCTCCGCCGTCCCCGGAATTAACTTCCTGTAGTAATTTACTAATCCCAGGAAAGACTGCACCTCCTTCCTATATTTAGGAGGGGGATATTGCTCCCTCCCTCGAGTATTTGTGCCCCAAATACACAACCTCCTTTCTTAACAAATTGCATTTTTCTGTCCGTACCTTCAAATTGTTTTCCCTTAGCAGCTGCTCGTGCTCATGTTCCTCCAGGTTTCCACCATACACCCCATTGTCATTCAAGTAAACAAAACACTCTATTCCTTGTAGACCCGTGAGGACATAGTTCATTAATCTTTGAAAAGTGGCGGGAGCTCTAGTTAAGCCAAAAGGCATTCTGTTAATCTCGAAATTTCCTAAAGCCGTACTGAATGCCATTTTTTCCCGGTCTCTTTTCTCCACTTCCACTTGGTGGTATCCGCTAGCTAAGTCTAGGGTGGCGAAATATCTACTATTCCCCAGCTGATCGAAAATTTCATCAATCCTTGGAATCGGGAAAACTTGGTTTGTGGTGATTTCGATAACTTTGCGGAAATCTACCACAAGCCTCCCGCCCACCGATGCTTTCTTTGGTACCAACAGCAATGGCGAATTACAGGGCGATACGCTAGAGGATATTATGCCATCTCCTTCCAACTTCCTAACCTGTCATTTGATCTCCTCGCGGTGTATGTGAGGCAGCCTATACTCCTTCTGGACAACGGAGGTCTGTTCCGGCCTTACGGGTATCGAATGCCTGATCGCTTTTGTGCAGTACAACTTGTCCCCTTCCAACCAAAAAACGTCCTTATAGGCGGCACAAATTCGTTCGGTTGATGCCGCCTCCTCGGGGTTCAAGTCGGAGTCTTTTCGAATAACTTTGAGTATTCGCTCCATCCTTTCCCAGACGTCAAATTCTTACATTAAACCGATTGAATTTTGCAGTGGTGTCTTGAAATTCGTACAGTTACTGAAGCGAGGTTTAAATGACGTGAATCATACCCTCTTTCACTTCAACCAAGGCTGCTGTCAAATAGTCCCCTGGTAAAATTTCTGGTTTATCTGCCACCACCGTGCCACAGAATGTTTCCTATTGTAACCCTTCTCACAATGAAATCAACGGGAGACACCTCTCCCCCTCCCAGAACAACCTCAGAGTTAAGTCACTGGAATCGATAATTGATCTACCCCATAAATTATCTCTTCCTAAAACTTCATCTGCGGGTATATTATCTTCTTGCTCCATAAAATACAGCTTAAACACCAGGTGCTCCGTGTCTTCGTAACTGATGTTCACTGCTCCGCTCGTCCGAGAAGTTCTCCCAAACGCTTCCCGCAGATCCTTTGTAAGTGACCTTTAAATCTGTACGCCACCCGATGGACAACTGCGCTTCACCAAGCTTATGTCCCCTCCACTATCGACTAGCAAATAGACACTCCCCGTTTTGGCTTCCATGCATGGTAGCAGAACTTCCCCGGCGTGTACTCTGTTTACATCGAGCGTCTAATTCGTCGTCGACCCCTTGGTTCTCAATTCCCGCACCCCAGGCAAACGACTCCCATTTGCTCCTGCTAACCTAACACAATCTCTGGTGCTCAATTCCACACCCCAGGCAAACGACTCGTTATCGTTCCTGTTAACTCTATACCATCCCTGGTGCTCAATTCCCGCACCCCAGGCAAACGAGTCGTTGTCGTTCCTGTTAACTCTATACAATCTCTGGTGCTCAATTCCCGCACCCCAGGTAAACGACTCGTTGTTCCTGTTAACCCTACACAATCCCTGGTGCTCAATTCCCGCACGCCAGGCAAACGACTCGCAGTTATTCCTGCTAACCCTACACAATCTCTGATGCTCAATTTTCGCACCCTAGGTAAACGACTCGTAGTCGTTCCTGTTAACTCTGTACTATCTCTGGTGCTCAATTCTCGCACCCACGCAAACGACTCGTAGTCGTTCCTGTTAACTCTATACCGTCGACAATCTCTACTTCTTTCCCTGTTTTCGTCGAGGGTTTACCCCGTTTCCCGGACTATTTGTCCTTTGCATTTTCCAGCATTCAGGCTTTATGCGGCCTGGCTTACCACCGTGGAAACACTTAACCACTTGGCGGTGATTTCCCCTATCATCGCGCTCCCCTGATGTGCAGTTTTAACTGGGCTCATGGTCGTATGCTTGGCAGCTTTCACAATAAGGAGTATTCTTCCTTACCCAGCATACGTCCCTAGTATGCCCCGGCTTATTGCAGAAAGAACAGGATGGCCGGTCTGCACTGGTTTTTACACCGTCTTGCCGGTGTTCCATAATTCGGGGTTGGTTTTGTTCACCTTTCACCTTCCTCAGTAGTCGCTCTACCGTTGCCACCAGTTCTGACATAGAGTCCAACCCTCTTGTTCCTCTATCGTCATCCTGATACGTTTCATGATACCTGATTCTATTAGTTGGTGGCTCATCGCCCCTCCACAGTGTTGCCTGTGCCGTTAATGCCTCTTCCAGCAAATCACCTAACCGCCCCATCGGATCCCGATGGCCCGACGTGAAGGATGCCTTCAGTTTCTTCTCCAATTCCGTCACTATTATGTCATGGGCCCTACCTTTGTATGACTCCGCCAGAATCATCTTCACTGTGCAGGACAGAGTCTGAAGCCGTCTGGAAAACTGACGAATATCTTCGTCAGCTTGCTGATTAGCCTCGTAAATTTCGCTAAGGACGGAATTCAACGATCATGTCTTTAGGTATGTTACCTTCATCAGTGACAATAATTCTTCCACTGATACAAACGTTCGGAGTCTCGCCAGTTGGTAGGTGTCTCCGTTCAATCGTTGTTTGAGGATGTCGATGAAATCGGCCATCCTATCGCTTGGCACCCCTCTGGCACCCAACATTCGGCTGTCTAAGGATTCGTAAACGTCCGTCGGGGATTGTTTCCCCCGAAGGTGGGCATCAGTGCCAGTATCTTTTTAAGTAAGTCCACTGCCGACATTGTCTCAGGGACTTTCCTACCAACCTGAAGGGCTTCCTTGTGCCAAATGTTACTCTTTTCCTCGACTTCTTTTTCCCCGCGTGCCAACCAGAGCTGTGTTTGTAGTTCGTTTACGCGCTCTACCGCCTATTGCAAGTTGCGGAATTCTAGCTTCCTCACCGTATTTGGAGTGCCAATTCCCGCAACTGCGTTTCTTAGACTCGTTTTGTTTATCTAATTCTTCAGCAAAAGGTAATTCTCCTGGCCCCTGCACATCCTATGAATCTCGCTCCACAGTCCCTCCACAAAGCAGGCCACCTGGATATGTCCAGTTATGGATGATCTGCTTTGTGTATTCTAATTCAACCAGCAAAGCTTCCATTCACTTTACTGACTTTACTGTCCTTGCGTTAGCGTTTTACCAAAATCGTACAATGGGGGGAAAAACGGAAGGAACCTATTTAGTATTAAACGAGAGGAAGAAGATCTGAATTGAATGGTGTCAGTAATTACATCTATTGCCTGAAGCCCAACAAATGATCTACAATGTAGCGGAGTAAACGTTAGAAGTAATCAACTCTAAACAAAGCAAAATAATATGCAACAAATCCCTGTGTGTTATATCCTACGTGGATGCCTGAGCACATAATCAAATAAAAACACTAAGTATTGAATTGACTACTAAACACCAAATTTGCTACATTTGCCTGATTCTACTCCTCTGTTGTGTGCAGTGAGTCGAGAAGTTAAAATGCAAAACAACATTTGCGTTCATAAAATACCAGCATTTCATGGCCAAAGTCTTGTTCTCGGCACCATCACTAAATCCTTGAATTGTGGTTGATAATTGGCGGACACAGCGCTAAGATACAAAAGGAATAATATACATTCGTACACATGTACGTACATATGTGTGTAATTGAAATTTAAAGAGTTTCCGTAGATGTTATGACGTTTCATTAATCAAGGCAATATACCCACATACGCACTCACCGCATGTGACTAACTACTACTATATGACTACTACTATTATATGACTTCCGAGATGTCGCAACAAAAAAGGAAAAAACACTCAGTCTACAGTGAAATTAAATTAAAAGTTGTGCTGTACAAATATAGTCCGCTCTCTGTTACCATGTATTATCCCTATTAATAACAATTGGTATCATATACGATGGCGATAACAAGATCAGCAAGTATTCATACTACTACCATATCGGTAGTGTGCGAAATTGGTGGCCAACATTATATACTATTCCCTAGTGCGATGTTTGGTTCGAAGACTGGCTGCGCCAAATGGTTATGTAATTTTTCATACACAAACCTCAAACCGGTAGGTTCGGATCCTACCGGCTGCGCCAAAAATGTTGAGCACTTTCGTAGGGTTCTATTATGTCCCGGTGTGATGTGACTACAGCAGCACTCAACGACGTCCGTTCGTGTAGTGTTGTGCGTAACTATGTGAGTTGATGACGCGTATCACCTTTGAGGTGATACTCGCTGGCTTATTTTCACAAAGGTGCGAGCTCGCGCACTTGAAACAATGCTCAAGAGCGCTTATGGTAGTGACGCTGGAATAAAGAAAACCAGAAGGCAATATACCTTCAGGAGAAGGAATAACTCGTTACTTTCCTCTGATGCATTCACTGACTCCACCACCTGATGTGTCATCTTTATTTATATCACATCGTTTGTTCTACCGCCAGCGACTGACAACCCAACCAAATACTGCTCAGAAATAGGAGTCAGCAAAACCAGCCACATATTTCCGCATAGGAAAAAATGCAACGTTAGTGACACACGTTCGTCATTTCCTTAACATTAATGTGGCAATGTTCCCGTAACACAATTCTCATAGGGAAAAATGGACAGTGACATACATACATTAATTACTTCAGTTTTGACACACGTTCGTCATTTCCTTGTTTATTAATGTGCTCCCATAACACAATCCGCATAGGGGAAAATGCACCGTAAACATTGATCTACATACATTAATTACTTCAGTTTTTGGGATGTCGCAACAACAGGGTAATTTGCTGCGACATCAAATTGATTCCCATTCTCCAGTGACAGAACCTCACAGCTATGCCCTACATTAATGGTGACAATAATATGACACCTTACAAACTATTTGTCACATCACCTCTAATAGACTCAGATATGCCTATAGAGAAAGGAACCCATGTACACGCATGTTTCTATTATAATGATGAGAATACATTTTTGGTAGACATGAACAAATACTCAAAATGCATAGTAACGAAAAAATGTGAATCGAAAGAACAAATGAGCGATTAACTAGAAGAGATAATGATTTTCCGACCTGCAACAACTCTTGGCTGATAATGGACCATGCATGACATCACCGTGACATCACCCTCTGTGAAGCAAAGGTGTAATAAATACAATATACATAAAGTAGAAACTCCAGTTTATAAATCAACGGCTAACGGTCAAACTTAGCTAGGATATTTAAAATACATAACAGTACACCGATAAAAGAAGAATTTTAAAACAGTTGAGGAATTAAATAATTCCATACATACTGTGACGGGATATAAACCTATTGATATACACTTTGGAAACGTATACTATAATCAACAAGAAGTATGTTATAAAATAAAACTAGCATCAGAGAAAACAGTGAATAGACTAAACAAAGGACGAAAGCATCGAACAGGGGAACAAATATTAGTGAAAAATTCAGGATTGAGAAAGAAAAATAACGCGACATATAGAAAGCACGCGGTAAATGAAGATCGCGAGGACACGATTTTAACACAGGGAGGAGTTTTAGTACATAAGGACAATATTAAAAATTACGCACTAAATAATGAGCACAACCAAATCTCTAATATTACTCGTGAGCGCCGTATTAGCAATAAAGGCAGGCGTGAAAATGAAGAAACTAGAAGACAAGAAGTTCTGCTGACCAAAATTGAAGACGTTGTTCTATTCGACGAATTCTCATACCTCTTCCATATCACAAACTTAACAAAAGTACTTACACAATACCAACATACTAATGAATATAAATAAAAGAAAACTGATGCACTGGTAAACCAATATAACGCACATATACGATACACGGGATCCATAAACTTTCTAGGGAAAACGCTGAAATTCACCACAGGAGTTCCAGACCATGACTTCATCGAGATGGAGAAAGTAATAAACGTACAACTAAACAATGAAAAACAACGTCTAATTAACTGAAGATTTGAGAAATTAATCGATTAATCACAAGACCATACACTAAAGAACCATCTCAACATCGAACAAGTCCTTCAACAACTCTTTTTACTTGTAAGACAACCAATGCTTCGAAAAATAACGAATATCTAACAGAATCTTTGGACATGGATGACATAAAGGAGATAATACAGCACGAACTAATCTCAGCACCAATAATAATTATTTCAGAATACGCAGACATACACATGCTCGGAACACCAGACATAGTTGTAACCATGTACAAATACCCCGTACTTAACAAACACTGCAACTTTTTCAAAATCAGACCACTAAGCTTCAGACATGGAAAAATCCAGACAGATGAACAAGTTGCTCAATGTGACAAGAATTACGTTGGAGTGAACCTTTGCAAGATTTTCCTATTAAGAAATATACGCCAAACGAATAACAAGCTGCACATGTGCATTCTCCCGCTACTCAACGATAGAAATAGTAAATGTACAGTTATACAAGAATACAACAAAGCATTATTGGAAACTAACGAAGGGTCGATATTATTGGACGGAGACCACAAGGTTAACAATATCACCACTACCGGTATAACCATAGTCACATAAATTAAAAAACTTTCGTTTTTTTGTAATGAAAAAAACGAAGTTTCTTTATAATGCTTTATGAATTACTTTAGTTATTTCATATTCTGAGCATTAGTAGTACATTTAACACTATACATGTTTTTACTTGTACATCCTCTTAACGGATGTACAAGTATGTTATCTTAAGGGTGTAATTTAATTTTCCTGTTTGTTAGCAAGAATTTGAACTTGGTTATTACCAGAATATTTCTTATCTTAAAATATGTTTACAAAATATTTATCATAAGGGCTAAACAAATATTTCTTTTCTTAAAATTATATTTACAAAATATTTATCATAAGGACTAAACAAATATTTATTATTAAAAAATGTGATTACAAAATATTTGTCATAAGAACTAAACAAATATTTCTTTTCTTAAAATTATGTTTGGGATTACAACTAGCCATAACCCTTTGTTCTGGTAAATATATATTTTTATCAAAATATTTATCCCATGTATGATGATACGCCTAGGCAACTTAACTCTCCCCCACGCTAATATGAATCGTCCCTACTATAAATAACTTGGAAATTTTCTTCTGTTCCGATTTGTCTCAGTGCTGGAAATACTTAATTAATTTTACAATTACCAATGTTATTAATATTATAAAAATAATTGTGAGGAATAAATAGACAAGAGATTTAACTGGATGTTCTTCAATCGGAATCATGAACTTCTTCAGTGCGTCAAGATTATTAAATGTTAAATTTGACGTGGATGCTAAAATTTTTATTGTTTCTACATTTTTATAATGTTTATTATAAATGACTTCTAGCATTCTATCGTGCATGTTTCTGAAATTAATATTATTTATATTTACCTCGTCACTATAACTAACTAACTTAGTTTCTGATACTGTTTGAATATCTATAATATTTGTTCCATCCAAGAGGATGAATCCTTCTTCTATTTGCATTATTTTAGGGTTATATTCCAGTATTATTTTACATTTAGCCTTTTTTCCCCAATACTGGTTTAATACAATTATCTTGTTCATTATTTATTATACATATATTCTTGCCTAAGGGGGATTTTTTAAGATTTCAGTTTTTCAGATTGGCAGCACTGGTTAGTAATGGCGTCCAAACGTCATCTGTCAAAGTGAAAAGTGTATAGTATACTCTGCCCCTTCATCACGGAATGACGAATGACAACGTCTAATTTTTGGAGAATAAGCCTTACAAAAACTTAATGAAAATCCGCTGTTTTATTGAAAAATTGTGTTCAGAGTTGAGGCTCATTTCTTGCTGAATGGATACGTATACAAGCAAAACTGTCGTATCTGGAGTGATCAACAGCCACATGCCATACATAAATTACCGATGCATCCCGTAAAACCGACAGTCTGGTGTGGTTTATGGGCTGGTGGCATCATCGGTCCATTTTTCTTCAAAGACGACGAAGTGGAAGAAACGTCATCGTCAACAGCGAACGATGTCGAGCAATGATACAGTATTTTTTTTTTTTTGGCCCAATTGGCTGAATTGAACTTGATTGACATGTGGTTTCATCAGGACGGTGCAATATGCCACACCGCTCGTGAGACAATGGATATGTTGAGGGATGAACTTGGTGAGCAGATTTAACGCCTCTTGATTATTTCTTGTGGGGTTATGTAAAGTCGTTAGTCTATGTGGGCTATTGAAGCCTTACGCGCTATTCGTGGAGTACAGGACGAAACGCTCGAAAAAGTGACGGAAAATTGAACCTTTCGAATGGAAATTTTGAGACGGAGCCGCAAACAAAATTTGCATGAAATTATCTTTAAAAATTAAATGGCAAAGAACAATTTATCGATTCCAATAAAAAATTGTAATATAAGATGCAAATTAGAGTGTTTTACTTGATTTTTAAAAAAGCTACGATTAAATATAATTTTTGGAATTTTTTATTCTTATATCTCCTTTCTAAATAACTTGCAATATTTATTTATGACTGGGTATTTGTAAATTGTAACGAATAGTTTGTTAGTTCTTGCAATGTAGACGTTGGAATATTCCAATACGTTAATAATTGGTACAGAGTTTATTTCATGATGAACTATTTCTTTAACTTCATCCAGATTTAGTGATTCCGTTAAGTATTCAGTATTCTTGGCTGCATTTATTGTCATAACTAGCAGTAGCATTTGGTCAAGTAAATACATGTTAACAAAACGTGATTCATAATTTCTTGATAGTTCATGAAGTCTAATAGGTTCTCAAACCTCGAGTTCATTATTTTTTTGTTTTTGAACTGCTTCAGCGTGACTGTGTATACCAGTGATAAATTTTTGTGCCGATCCTAGAAAATTGAATCCTCGTTATTGTCGATGTTCTGTGAGTTGTTCTAATAGTGCTTTAATCCTTTTTATCCGAATTAATTCTTCTGCAATTCTATTGTAATAATTATAAAATCTCTTTATATGGTATGCATATCTTTGTTAAATTTGTGACATGAAATATGAATTCATATTCATTAAATAAATATACATGATCTGTCCTTGTTAATATATATTTTTTGCCCTTTATGTTTTCGATTTGAGCTTTTGCTTCTGGTGTCTGAGACGACGTTACCAGCACGGCTAATAACAGGTATTTTTGTATCATATTCTTTAATTGTGGTAATAATAATAATAATAATAATAATAATTCTTTAATATTGGTTTTATGAACAGTTTTGCCCCCTCGGGTTAGTATTGTATACCCACGGCCTTCTTTTACAACTTCTTTTTTAAACCTGGGTTGGCTCTTCTTTCTAACACCTGCGATTCTTACCAAAATTTAAGTACCTTTTTTGAATGTTAAATGTTTTGCGAGTGCGTTTAATCTTTCTAGTACCTTGGTTGATGCTTTACGTAATTTTTCTGTAACTGCTTCTTTGTTGTAATTTATTGTATCGAAATGTATTTGTCTTGGCCTGTACCCTGTTACAGCATGTATTGAGTTGTTAAATTTAATTAGTACTGGGTATTGGCACAAATCTTCCATATTCATATGTATAGGTACGATTCGGTTTTGGATCATATCTTATTTAATTCACATATCAGGCCATTATTATTTGAAACATTAATAGTGTGGCGTATTTTATCAGGAAAAATAGTGCGCGTTCGTGTTTCAGTCAAATTTGTGGTAGGTACGAGTAACAGTTTTTATTATATTACTTGCGGAACTTTCGGCTGAGTGTTCCGTGCCTATAGAAGATGTATTAATAATTTGTCTTGATAGCGTGGCGTATTTTATCAGGAAAAATAGTGCGCGTTCGTGTTTCAGTCAAATTTGTGGTAGGTACGAGTAACAGTTTTTATTATATTACTTGCGGAACTTTCGCCTGAGTGTTCCGTGCCTATAGAAGATGTATTAATAATTTGTCTTGATAGCGCGTCTGCCCCAATATTTTCAATACCGGGTTTATATTTAATTTTAGCACCATAGTCCTCTATTACGGCCTTCCAACGTTTCAATTAAGAGTTGCGATTTTTTCGGAGATAGCATATGTTAGTGATTAATGATCTGTAAAAATGGTAAGATCTGTTGTTCCATATATGTAATTTCGGAGTTTCGTTTGGTAAAGCCCAGATTATAGCTAACACTTCTTTCTCATTCGTGCTGTAGTTTTGTTCTGTCGTACTAAGTGTGAGGGATAGAAAATAAATTGGCTTTTTATTTTGGCTAAACACAGCACCAATAGCTATGTTAGATGAATCTGTTGCAAGTTCAAAAGGTTCATCTAAATTGGGTTAAAATAATACGACCTGTTCCTTTAATTTAAGTTGTAATAGATTTACAGCATCTGTGGCTGTTTTGTCTAAATTATTTTTTGTATTACTAATCCTATTTTTTCCTATATGGACATTTTATCCCCTTAAATGAACTGTTAATGGTTTCGTCATTTGGGGATAATTTTGCACGAAACATCTATCACAACCAGTTAACCCCAGAAAACCTCTTAAATCCTTGAGTGTGGAATTGGAAAATTCTCAATAGCCTTCATTTTTTCTGGGTCTGCTGTTATTTAATTATGTTTAATAATATGACCTACCTATTCAAATTCGGTCGTGAAATATTCTGACTTTTCGTCCGAAACTTTCAAAGTAGCTTTATTTAAATCATCAAACACTATGTGTATATGTTCTAAATATTCGCCAGGAGAAGTAGAAAAACATTAAAACATCATCTACGTAGACCTGTACGAATTTATCTGTGAATTTCCGAAGTCTACACATCTTTGAAAGATTGATGAGGAATTTTTTAATCAAAAGGCATACGTTTAAATTCATACTTGTCTCCACTAACACAAAAAGCG
>JAHXMU010000420.1:361055-377592 GCA_019455685.1 Philornis downsi
GAGGCTACCTCCAAGGAGGTGGCGAAGAAGGTTATGGGCGAGGTGGCGCCGAGTCTGAAGGTGCGGGTGCACCAGATGAAGGAGATTAGGGGTGGGGGTGTTATTATACGCACCCCCACTGCTGAGGAGAAGCAAAAAGTGCTGCCCGACAGCAAGTTTGGGGAAGTAGGGTTGGAGGTTGTCTCCAATGAGAAGTTAGGGCCGCGAGTTGTGGTCCAGGGGGTTGATGCCCGTATCTCCGTCCAGGAATTCATGGACGATTTATATGCATTGAACCTCAAGGGGAAAATAACTCGGGGTGAGTTCGACAAGGGCGTTAGGATGGTTAGTCGGCCCTGGAAGGCTGATCAGGGTAGAGCAGTGAACGTTGTCCTGGAGGGTCGTGACGATGTCATGCAATCCCTGCTGGAGGGCGTCCGCTGCTACGTGAAGTGGTTCTCCTTCCCGGTGAGGCCGTACAATGCCATGATTGGGTGCTTCAAGTGCCTGTCATTTGATCGTGGCTTTAGGGAATGTAGGGTGGAGAAGATAGTGTGCAGACGCTGTGGGGGGCAGGGGGGGGGGCAATGCAGTATCTTGCCGGAACTGCAAGTCTTTGGGTAAGCCCGCGGGACGTTATATGATGTCCGAGGCGTGCCCAATATATTGCGCCCGTGTTGCTCGGGTGAATGCAAAGCTTTAGGATGGAGGGGCGCATTCTGCAATTAAATTGTAGACGTGCGAGGCCGGTTATGAATGACCTGGGGAAGTGCATGGTTGACCGTGATTGTAGTATTGCGCTCATTCAGGAACCTTGGGCAGTCAATGGCTGCGTAAGGGGACTACCCTTACGCAACGATGCACGATATGATTGCATAGTGGCGAGTCAGACCGAATGGGGCGTCTGCGTTAGTGCAGAGGGCCCGTTTGGTAGGATACTTCTGGCCAGTCTGTATTGTAGGTACAGTGCAGACCTTGAGCCTTATCTGGAGTACATGGATGCGGTGCTACTACAGGCGAGTAGCATTCCGATCATCCTTGGCTTGGACTCAAATGCGTCGTCTCCGATGTGGTTCAGTAAGGTATCCGTGCATTCGCATGGATATCGGAATCGCTCGCGAGGGCAGATGCTAAGTGAATGGCTCGTCTCGACGGGCCTTCACGTTGTGAATGAGCCAAGTGAGCTGTACACCTTTGATAACCTCAGGGGCTGCAGTGACATTGACGTGACGCTAGTGAATGGGGTAGCTAGGTCCAGCTTTGACTGCAGTTGGAGTCTGGCTGGTAGTTTGGGAGTGAGTGATCACAACTTGATTGAAGTTGGGATCACTTGTAGGAGTACTGAGGTTGTACAGGTAGATGTCCCTCGCTGGCTTACGCGAAATGTTGACTGGAGTGCTTATGGGCAGGGCGTGGTCGCCCTGGCTGCTGAGCTGCCAGTGAATGTTTTTGCGGAGATGCCTGTTGATCAACAGGTTTCATGGCTGACGGGGATTTTGCACAGTGCAAACGACAGTATGTTTAGAAGACATCAGAGGACGACGGTTAGGAAGGTGAAGTGGTGGTCTAGGGATCTGACTCTGAAGAGGAGGGAAGTTAGGCGTCTCAGGAGGCAACTCCAGAGAGCAAGACGGACCGAATCGGAGGATTTGCCTAGGTGCAAGGCAGAGTATGCCGAGTGCCTTAGGGTGTACAGAGGCATGATAGTCAGCGTTAAGGAAGGGGATTGAAGACGCTTTGTTGAGAAGAATGGAGAGGACATGCAAGACATGCCGTGGAACGGCAAGGATACGCAGTTATCCGCGATCAAGGTGGGTGATACCACTCTGACATCGTGGAATGACTGTGTGGGAGCGCTGATGGATGGATTCTTTCCGAGGGCGGAGGAGCTGAGTTCACCTCTTTTGAGGCTGGATGACGAGGCCCCCGAACTTGAGAGGGCTGAAATCGATCGGAGCATAGGTCTTGTCCGTTCGCGTAGGTCGCCAAGTATGGATGGGATAATTGGAGAAATGGTTAAGGCCATTTGGAAGGTTATTCCGGACTATCTGGAGGCTTTGTTCAGGCGTTGTGTGCGTGAGGGCTACTTTTCATGTGAATGGAAGGTGGCCCGTGTCATTGGTCTTCTGAAGTCGCCCGATAAGGTGCTGGAGAGGATTATGGTTGATCGACTAAGTGAGAAGATCTCTGACGGAGCGTGCGTTTGGCAATTTGGCTTTACCAAAGGCAAATGTGCTGAGGACGCCTGGATGCATGTCAAAAATACGGTTAGCGGTTCTGACGCAAAGTACGTCTTGGTTATTTTTGTTGACTTTAGAGGGGCCTTTGACTATTTGGAATGGGGTCCCGTTCTAAATAAGTTAAGGGAAGTGGACTGTCGAGAGATCGGGCTATGGGGAAGTTATACTTCAGACAGGAAAGCTTGTGTGGTGGGTGCGGGTGGGAGGGTCTGTAGGGACGTTGTGCGCGGTTGTCCTCAGGGATCCATCTGTGGGCTACATATATGGAACTTCATGATGGATTCGTTACTGAGGCTGCTTGCAGAGGAATGCAGTGTCAGTGCTTATGCCGATGACCTGCTTATCATGGTTGAGGGACAATCCCGGGCTCAGATTGAGCAACGGGCCTCAGCTTTCAGACGGCCTACTGTCAGATTCGCTGACAGTAGAATACGTTGCGTGACGGAAGTTAGGTATTTAGGGGTGACTGTGGGGGAGAGGATGACTTTCATTCCTCATGTTAAGGAGTTAGAGAGGAGGCTGACCTGTGCCGTTGGCATGGTGAGGCGCATCCTACGGACGGATTGGGGGCTTTGTAGGCGTGCTGCTCGTATAGTCTACCGCGGCTTATTTGTTGCCTGTGCAACGTATGGGTCGTCGGTGTGGTGCGAGGCGGTCACGACCTCTGCAGGATATCGTTTGATACAGTCATGCCAGCGGGTGATTTTGCTTGCTTGCATGCCTGCATGTAGAACGGTTTCCACGGATGCTCTGCAGGTTTTGATGGGAGCTGTCCCTCTTGACTTGGAGGTTCTGCGTCGAGGAGTAGACTTCCGGGTGAAGAGAGGATGCTCTGTGGCTGGTATTGACCTGGTGAGGGATGTACAGGCCATTGAAAATCTGAGTAGAGCGGAACGCAAGGCAGTTTTGGGGGAGTGTGTGACAACCAGATGGCAAGCCAGATGGGATCACTCACACAAGGGTAGAGCCACGTACGCTTTTGTGCGGGATGTTTGTTTCGTCAATGGGAATCCTGACCTTGGTTTTAACCTGAGTCTGGGTTTCATATTGGCGGGGCATGGTTCTCTGAACAAGTTTCTGCACAAAAGAGGCCTGGCTGTGACTGTGGGCATCAGACAGAGGATTGGAAGCATGTGATGTGCGACTGTCCTCTGTATGATGATATTAGGGATTTGGACGCATTAGGGATTGTGAGGGTTGGGGATAGTTGGGACGTGACGGGCATGATATCGTCAAGGGATAGACTGGCTGGAGCTCGTCACTTTGCAGGCAGGTTGTTTGCAATGCACCGGGCTAGGAGGGAGCGTTAGGGTTTGGCTTGGTGGGTTAATAGGTGTTAGGGGTTGGGGGCTCTGCTGTAAAGATGCACTGTCATGTGTGTTGCGCAATGTGCAATGTATGCGGTGGTGTGTTGGAGCAGCATCCCTCTGTACTCTTATTTTCTTTCTTATTTTTCTTTTCTTCCCTTCTTCTATTCTTCTCCTTCTCTTTTCCAGATTTGTATGCGTTTGCATTGCGGGAAGGCATGTAGCTGCAAATTGTTGCAGGTGCATGGCTCCTGAAGGTAATGCGAGAACTTGGAAAACACTGTTCTTCGTCTATCCGAGGTGTCTAGATAGGCCTCACTCCTACCCGGGAGGAAGTTCACTTCATACCAGTGACTTCAAAGGTATTTTGGCAGAGAGAGGATATATGCCCTGAGGAAATTTTTCCAGGGGACCTGTTTCCTATTTCTAAGGTGCTTCGACTAATCCTTCCGGGATTAGTTTGAGATCCCCAAAGGGGCGCTGGCTGTCGCAAACACATTCAAGAACAGTCCCATGTGTGATGTCACGCCGTGAGTAATGCTATCAAAGCGAGACCCACGTTAAACCCGACAATTGTTGTTATCCTCAATATCAGTATTAATATCGCTTACTTTAAAGCCAACAGACTGATCGAAATAACACAAATTAACTGTATTTAGTTTTGTAAAAGTCAAGGTATCTTTTGTCATAGTTATAGTAATTCCTGATTTTAAAATTTCACGCCCGATTAAAATATTACTACATAAATAATCATCGGGAAGAATGTGAAAAATAACTTCGATAGTAATATGATTTACTTCTATAAGAGTCAATATTTGAGTTACACTAATAACGCTACTCTTACCAATACCCGTCATGTTGACAACGTTGCATATACTTTTCCCACCAAACTTTCCACTCACAGACTCCTTCATAAGTGAACACTACGCTCCTGAGCCATACTGCTCACCAGAATGAACGAGAATTCCCTGCGATGCGCTTACAGTACACTCGACTAACTGCTCCACACGTTTTGTTGTGATGCCACTTTCCAAGACGCACTTTGACGCATAATGTCCAATCTGATTGCACTTATAACATGTAACTGACTTACTGCTTCCGCGATCACTGCTTTGACTGCTCCGGCATTGGAAGGACTTATGGCCAGATTTTCCGCAACGATAGCACTTCACAACGGCTACTGGCGCTGACAGTTTTGCCCGTTTGATATCAGGTTCCACCTGTGAGGCAGCTGCGTTTTTAGAGAACGAGATAGCCTTCAGCTCGTTCTGTAGTTGACCTCTATTACTAACTTTGGCAGTAAATGCCAAATGGTTGACTTTTGGCTCAAAACGAGCAAGATGCGCAAACACAATTGCCACGGCTATTTCCTCCATCGACAAGTTACTCAATCTCGCTGTAAGTGACGTCATCATCGAAGCCGCATACGACGCCAAACATTCACCGCTTCTAGACTTGCTAGTGTGCATTTTGATGAAGAATGCGGCATTTGTATCCGCACAATCATAGCGACTAATAAACATGCTTTAAAAATCGGCCCATGACATGCCACTATAGCATACTTGCGAAAACCACGACGAGGCAGAGCCTTCCATTGCACTACTTATGGCCCTCATGAGAGCAGCACCTTCCAGTTTATGTTCTCCCATACATATACCGGCAGTTGATATCCATGCTTGCGGATCAATAACCCCTGTGTCCGGGTTAAAACCAGGTAAATTAACTGCTTTACTGCTGTTTGAGACTTCAATGGAATTTAACAACGCCCTGAAGTTCTGATTTTGCTGTTCCAAAAGAAGTCGCCATTTAGTGCCTTCATCCACGCTGTCTTTTGATTTTTCAAGCACGGCGTTCTTCCGCCGCACCCCAGCCAGGGCACAATTTACAGGCTCGTCATCCAAGCCACCCTCGTCATCACTGCAGGTGTGATCTGATCCCACTTCTGATGTCGGAAATACAAATCTTTTTGGTCGTGGCATGACGATGAGTTCGCTGTGTCGCTTCTTCCTCTTCTTGCGTTGCTCCCTCAACTTATGTCATCAACTTATCGAACTTATCTACTCTCGTTATCTATTATCATCTACCAACCAGAGTTACCATTAAAGGAGACTAAAGCGCCATCTATTACTCACACTCACAGCGACCACATCCAAACAGCTTTTTGAGTCAAATGCCGACATATATATTTATACATATTCTGATATTTTATAAAATAAGAAATTACTATAAATTCTATTTATAGAAGGAAGAGAGCAAGACCTTGTTTCAATCCCGCATTCTTGAAGATAGCTTAAAATATTAGTGGTGAATATGGAGATAATAACGGTCGGATTTTTTTGCTATGTTCTTAACGCTCTAATCGTCAAGAATAGTTTTTGGTTTCTTTTTTGCAGTATGGGATTCAAAGTGAACTCCATAAAAATCCCGTCTGCAGCAATGTATGAAATTGTATCCCGGTATGGAGTATAACCTTGTGTAATTCACATCAAACCAAGTCTCTTGTACTGCAATGATTGTCGGAATCATTGGGATTCCTGTCTTAAATTGATTAAATTTGTTAATTGAGGAAATACTTCTAACATTAACAGACAATATAATTAATTCATTTGAGTTGAGTCTACTAACATTTTTAATATGTTAATTGATACTATGAAAATATTTATTATTCATTACATATGTATATTAATTATTTAATAAAAAAACAAAAACCAAACAGAATCACAAATGGAAATAAAAATATAAGTAAAAAATAAAACCATCAATTGGGAGACCGAAAAGAACCATTATAATCAACATTATCACCAGAGCTTTCGGCATCTTTAGCGGCAGTTCGAATAGATTTCATACCACTTCCAGCCGCTTCAAATAGCACATTGTCAACATCATCCATAGACTATATTACTATCTGCCTGGTTTTTTTTTTCATCTTTCTTCGCATAGACGTTACTATCTCTTGTATACACAAACTTGAATCCCACAGATTTCAGAGATTTTGCATAGCTCAAAAGTTGAATTGAATCTCGGCTAACATAGTCGTGAATGTACACTTTCTTCATATCATCATAATTTTTTAGCTTTGATTTCTCACATTCTTTTACTTTCAGTGCTCGTAAACTTTACATCTATCATTAGTTCTTTTATTTTTATTCAAAAAATATGCTACTACTATTTCGCCTTCACAGACTTTTGCACCAGCTATCTTGACTATATGCAATACGATGTCAACTGCTTTATCATTATTTCTCCATTCTAAAACGCCCCGCTTACAATGACGAGAGAAAAGCAAAATCATTGTTTCTTATACACCATATCATAAAAGATAAACAGAATATATCGCTAAACGTAACGAAATATGGTTTGTTGGATACAGGAGCCAAAATTTCCTGTATTGGTTCCTCCCAGGCTACACACAATTTTTCTGATTATAATTAATTTGTTCCTGCTAAATCTTGTGCAAAAACTGCCGATGGGAGGTTACAAAAGACTTTAGGATACCTTTTAGTACATGTTTAATTTCGAAACGAAAGTAAATTATTAAAAATTTGACAATCATTTGATAATTCATAGCCTCGATTTTTGGCAAGTCTTTAAACTAGCTACTGATGTTTTTGAATCTGCTATAATATCTGAACCCTTCACTTGTCAAATTTCACGTAGTTCACTCTCTGAAATTTCTAGCCCAACCATTGACGACCTCAAATTTTGTCTTTCACCTATACAATCTCAACAATTACAAGCTATTATGGAGTTGTTTCCGAGCTTAGTAAAACAAGGTCTAAGACGCACTACTTTAATTAGCCATGAAATAGATGTGATAGACAATTGTAAGCCGATAAAACAACGATTCTACCCGGTGTCGCCAGATCTAGAGAAGTTAATGTTTACCGAAATTGATCGGATATTAGCTTTAGGAGTCATAGAACTTTCAACACCCGCTAGGAGTTCTCCAATGTGCTTGCTAGTTAAACCTAACAAACTAAGGTTGTGTTTGGATACACGCAAATTAAATGCTGTAACGAAAAAGGATGCCTATCCTCTACCAAGCATTGAAGGGATATTTGCTAGATTACGCAAGGCATACATAATATCCAAACTTGATTTAAAGGATGCGTACTGGCAAGTCGGTTTAAGTGAAAACGCGAAAGCTTTAACTGCTTTTACCGTGCCAGGCCGTCCTTTATATCAGTTTATTGTAATGCTATTCGAGCTTTGTAACGTCCAGTCCACGATGTGCCGCCTTATGGATCAATTAATTCCGGCTGATTGACGCTACTGTGTCTTCGGGTACCTGCACAATCTAATCATTGTTTCAGAAGACTTTTCTAGTCACATTGTTGTACAAGTCCGAACTGCCAATGAGTTCAGAAGAGCTAGTCTTACTCTTTCTTTCTTTGCTAGGTTCTTGACAGTTCTGATCATCAAAAATAGTTTTTGGTTTCTTTTTTACAATGTGGGATTCAAAGTGAACGCAAGCCATAAAAAGAAAGAAAAACATAACTATTGTTGTCAGGTTTTTGGGCCTTTCAAATTAAGTACCGTTGTACATTATTATAACGTGGCAACCAAATTACTATTAATTTCAAAAAAAGATTGACGGAAATTAATCTGAAATTTGTGCAGCTGACTTAGAATTCACGTGTATTGTTGTAAAAATCTATTCACAACGCGCAAACCAGTAGGTTCAAATTACATTTGATCCTACCGGCTGCGCCAAATAAATGCTTAATTGTATGTGAGCAAGGGGGGGGTCAGTGTGCCTACGTGGCAGAGGTGGCCTGTTTTTTAAAGTCGCGGGGCCCGCGACGAGATGGACATTGCCCAAACGGCAACTAGTTTTCCTTTATTACTTACCTACCGGCCTGTAATCAATAATCATTTAACATGGGTTCCTTCGTCTCAGTTGCCATGTACTCCTGAGACCATCTCACGTCGCCTATCTTGGAACTACCTTTAATTATATCGTTATTTTGTTTTCTTATTATTATTTATTCTGCCGCTATTGACTGAGAGCCAACCCAAATACTGCTCAGAAATAAGAGTCAGCAAAAACAGTCACATATTTCCGCATAGGAAAAAGTGCAACGTTAGTGCAAAACCCATTGACAAACGTTCGTCATTTCCTTGTTTATTAATGTGTCAATGCTCCCGTAACAAATTCCCCATAGGGAAAAATGCACCGTAAACATTGACTACATTAATTACTTCAGTTTGACACACTTTTGTCATTTCTTTGTTTATTAATGTGCCAATGCTTCAGTAATACATTTCGCATATGGAAAAATGCACAGTAAACATTGGCTTACATTAATCACTTCAGTTTTTGGGATGTCGCAACAACAGGTTAATTTGCTGCGATATCAAATTGATTCCCATTCTCAAGTGACAGAACCTTACAGCTATGCCCTACACTAATGGTGTCAATAGTATGACACCCTAAAAACTATTTGTCACAACATTCCTCCCCCCCACCAGGAACGATGCCCGCATCGTTATAGTAGCTCTCTCGCTTCTTCAGCATTTGCGGATCAACGCTATTGTAGTCATGGATTTCGTATTCAGCACTGCCGTCGACGGGAACAAGAATCAATGTCAAATTACTAGCACCAGGCACTATGGAATTGGTGGCCTTACATTGATCGGCTTAAGCATTGCGGCCAATAACGATTGCTTTCTCCCAGCCGCTCACCAGACATGGAATGTTTCTGCCTCTGATAGCTTCAAGGAAAACAGCACCGCCTAATATATAACGACTTGTGTTATTGGGACTCTTCCGCATCTTCACTTTGAATTCTTTGACGTTTCTCATAGAGGGCTAGTGGCACACCTAATGCTAACGTTGTACTTCTTCACGGCTCCAGTACCATCAATAATAACTTGATCATCGGCTTTGTCACGATTTTTCATGCCCAAATCGTAGATGTGCCACTCAATGTCCAAGGAGGGTAAAATCAGTTTGTCCTTAATAGATGACCAAATGAAGCGGTCATCCCATCACCCAAACTGTCAACAACGGAACCAGCACACATTTTAGCTGTCGTGTTCATTTAGTTTCTTGTTTTTATTCTTTTCATCACCACTAAATTTTACTGGGTGATTAAAATTTTCAAATAACGACTTTTTCTCAAACGCAATCGACAAACAAGTACAGTCACTCCAAATGACACGCGATATAAAATTCCTTCCCTCCTCCTCATCGTCTGTCCACCGATCGCTCCATTAACGTACCAACTACCATCCGGCTGTTCCCCGGATGTACCGAGTTATCTCTCCATTTTGTTCCTCGGATGTACCGATTTATCTTCCTGCTTCACCTTCGGATGCCACCGCCTTTCCCCAGAATGATGGGATGGAAATGTTGTAACTCACTATCTCTTTAACAACATACTCAACTAGCGTCTTACTCTATTTATTAAGGTACACTATATACTTATTGCACAATTCTTATCCATACCAAATTATTATATTTATTTCTTATAATAACAACAAATTGAATGAAAAAAAAAATAAAAACATAATCATGACTTAAAAAGTAAAAATAAAAGAAAGAATATACTTTTGCTGAATCTAAAATAGCGACTTTCCCTCCAAATGAATAGATACAATTTTTTTAAATATATATATGATGCAACTTTATCTTTATCATAATCATCTTGTGGACTATAATATGCAATTATGATTTACAAAACTATCTATCAAATTATATACGACAATAAATAAGTACAACTTAGGTTTACAATTGTTAAAATAAAAAAAATCATAGAGATATGTTTCCGTAGAGAAATGACGAGTTCCCAAACGAACCCCAAAAATAAAAATGTTAAAATCTACGCTTATGCGTATGTAAAATCCTTTTTTTTACATTTTCATATATATATGCGCCCCCTAATAACAAATTTCTTTTTCTTAGTTTGTTCTTTTTCACATTAAAATGCTCTTCCCAACAATGTCCTTATTTTTTGTTTTTTCCATTCCCCCTTTCTTTTTTTTTAGAACGTCTTTTTCTTTCTTTCTGTTTCTCTTTTTTTCTGTGGGGCTTATGCCTTTTTTTATATAGAGTTATTTGTTATTATTTTTTTTTTTATTTACCCTCTTTTCCAAAAATTTTTTTTTTTAGAACTTCTTTTTCTGTCTTTTCTTTCTTTCTTTTTTTTCTCTGTGGGGTCTATGCAATTCCTTCTTTTTTTCATACGGAGTTCTTTGTTATTATGTTTTTCTTTTTCTACTTTTTTGTTACCCTCTTTTCAATAATTATTATATTTTTCCATTTTTTTTTTTTAACCCGATTAAATCGGAGCCCTGGTTGAACCCATTCTAGACTCCATTACTCGGGAGCCTGCAACAATGGGTGCTCTGAACCAAGTTTTCCTGGTCTGGGGATCATAATCTTCCATCGGTCCCTTGGATCTTGCACTCTCCGGGTCAATCTTAACGGCAGGTATTCTTGGCTCGTGGCATTCTAATATCGGGGGAGCTGATCCATCCCCCCAATTACCTCTACTTCTCGAACAGAGGGTATCTTCCTCTTTCTACGAGCCCATATTGCGCATCCAACAATTCCTGCAATAAAGAAAATTGACAAGGTACCTCCTCCTACCGTGTACCCCACGGTCCTCATATTCTCTTGTCCACGTTTCAATCTAACCAAGTCCCTTTGCCGTTTAATAGAAAGAAAAAGAAAACTACATACCCCATACCGCGGTACCACGGTATTGTTGTGCACATGCATGGCTGGCGCCAGCCATTGGTCCCAGTTACTTCCATCTTCGTCCGCGAATGCTCAAACGTACTCCGCCAGGGGGCGGTGACTTCTCTCCAATGATCCATTTGCTTGAGGATGATAGGGCGTAATATTCAGTTTTCTGATCCCCAACATTTTGCAGGTATCGCTGAACACCCGAGACATAAAATTTGTCCCGTTATCTGTCACTAGTACTTGTGGTGCCCTGTACTTGGCTACCTGGCTCTAAAGAATACCTGGGCCACAGTAGTTGTCTCTCCATCGGGCATCGCCGCACACACCATGAATTTGGAGAAGTCATCTTGGTAAGTCAGTATGAGTTTATTTCCCTGCGTGGTTTCAGGAAGGGGACCCACCATATCCATATAAGCCTTTTGGAATAGCCGGCTGGGCGTATCAGTAACTACCATCGGCATTACCGTTTTCAGAGTACTTTTATTGCGCTGGTACTCTGCACATCTGGGAATATAGCGCCTCAAGTCCCTGCACATACCGGCCCATCGAAACTGTCTCCTTAGTTTCGCAAGTGTCTTTCTGAAACCCTGATGACCCCCTAATGGGCTGTCGTGGAAGTCCTTTAGTGCCTGTTGAATGTCTCGTGGATCATCTAACAAAACATAATTTGCCGGTGCCTTTTCCCCTACATCACGGTTCCCAGAACATTCTCTGTCCTCAATCTCAGAACGATTCTGTTCTTTGGGCTTTTCCCTTCCGTTATTCGCTGAACCCAAATCTGTAGTAGCCTTTTTCCCCTGTTCCGCTCGGGTCCTTGCTCTGGTCTGCACCCCGAACACCTGGTTTCTCATGGGAGGTATTCGGCTCAGAGCGTCCGCGTTCTGATTCTTTTTGCCAGGCTTATATATTATCTCGAAGTCATATTCAGATAACTTGTGCCGAAATCTGGCCAAACGGGACGTCTGATCCTTCAGGTTGGCTATCCCCCTTAGAGGTTGATGGTCTGTAAATACCTTGAAAGGTCGGAAATTTGGCACCGCCCATACAACTGCCAAGAACTCTCTCTCAATAGTTGAATATCGCGTTTCGGCATCGCACAATGCTCGGCTAGCAAACGCAATTGGTCGGTCTCCCCTTTTGTCCACTTGGGACAGCACTGCTCCGAGGGCTTCACCACTGGCATCCGTGGTGAGCACGAAAGGTTTCGAAAAATCGGGATGAGCCAGAACCGGAGGAGATATTATTGCCGCCTTCAATCTGTCAAATGCTTCTTGACACTCTTCTGTCCATTTGAAAGGACTATCCTTTCGGAGTAACTTATTGATCGGCAAGGCAATTTCCGCCGTCCCCGGAATGAACTTCCTGTAGTAGTTCACTAATCCCAGGAAAGACTGCACCTCCTTCCGATTTTTGGGAGGGGGATATTTTTCCACGCATTCCACCCTTCCCGGATTTGGAAGAGCTCTCTCTTCCGACCATTTGTGCTCCAAATACACAACCTCTTTTCTTAAAAAATTGCATTTGTCCGTCCGTAATTTTAAGTTGTTCTCCCTTAGCAGTTGAAGAACCTTGCATAATCTCCTATCATGTTCCCCCAGGTTTCCACCATACACCACAATGTCATCCAAGTAAACGAAACACTCAATTCCTTGTAGACCTGTGAGAACATAGTTCATTAATCTTTGGAAAGTGGCGGGAGCTCCAATTAGGCCAAAAGGCATTCTGTTAAACTCAAAATGTCCTAAAGCCGTACCGAATGCCGTTTTTTTTCTCGGTCTCCTTTCTCCACTTCCACATGGTGGTAACCGCTAGCTAAGTCTAGAGTGGAGAAGTATCTACTATTCCCTAGCTGATCCAAAATTTCATCGATCCTTGGAATCGGAAAAACTTGCTTTATGGTGACTTCGTTAACTTTGCGGAAATCTACCACAAGCCTCCAACTTTTCTTCCCGTCCGCCGATGCTTTCTTTGGTACCAGCAGCAATGGCGAATGCCAGGGCGATACGCTAGGGGATATTATGTCATCTCTTTCCAACTTCCTAACCTGTCGGTTGATCTCCTCGCGGTGTATGTGAGGTAGCCTATACTGCTTCTGATTAACGAGGGTCTGTTTCGTCCTTACGGGTATCGAATGCCTGATCGCTTTTTTGCAGGACAACTTGTCCCCTTCCAACCAAAAAACGTCGTGATAGGCGGCACAAATTCGTTCGATTGATGCCACCTCCTCGGGGTTCAAGTCGGAGTCTTTCCGAATGAATATTCGCTCCATCCTTTCCCGAACGTCTAATTGCTGCACTAAGCCGATTGCATTTTGCGGTGGTGTCTTGAAATTCGTATAGTTACTGAAGCGGTTTTTAAATGATGGAGGTATTTCAAAATCCGTTTCCCTTGAATTCAGCACGGGAACGTGAATCATACTCCCCTTTACTTCAACTAAGGCCGCCGCCAAATAAACCCCAGGCGAAATTTCTTGCTTCTCCACCACCACCGTGGAGTTTTTGACCCCCAATCTTATCCAGGTCACGGTTACGGCCCTTGCCTTTGTCTTTCTACACAGAATGTTCCCTGCCATAACCCTTCTCGCAATGAAATCAAGGAAAAACTCCTCTCCCCCTCATCCGAGAACAACCTCAGAGTCAAGTCTCTGGAATCGACAATTGCTCTACCCCACAAATTATCTCTTCCTAAAACTCCATCTGCCGGTATGTTATCCTCTTGCTCCATACAGTGCATTGTAAATACCAGGTACTCCATGTCTTCGAGACTGATGTTCACTGCTCCGCTCGTTCGAGAAGTTCCCCCGAACGCTCCCCGCAGATCTTTTTTCAGTGAACTATCAATCTGGACATCACCTGATATACAACTGCACTTCACCAAGCTGGTGTCAGCTCCACTATCGACTAGCAAGAGGATACTTCCCGTTTTGGCTTCCCTGCATGGTAGTCTAATAAAAACGGAGTCCGAAACATGTGAGTCATAGTTGGATAGAACTTCCGCGGCACCTACTCTCTTTGCTTAGGTGCCCGATTCGACGCCGACACCGCTTGCTCTATGCATACTCTGGTGCTTACCTTTTGCACCCCAGGCAAATGACTCGTAGTCGCCCATGTCAACTTTTTCCCTCTCTGGTGCTTACCTCTTGCACCCCAGGCAAACGACTCGAAGTCGCCCCTGTCAACTTTTTCCCATCTCTGGTGCTTACCTCTTGCACCCCAGGCAAACGACTCGTAGTCGCCCCTGTCAACCATTTTTCATCTCTGGTGCTTACCTCTTACACCCCAGGCAAACGACTCGTAGTCGCCCCTGTCAACTTTTTTCCATCTCTGGTGCTTACCTCTTGCACCCCAGGCAAACGACTCGTAGTCGCCCCTGTCAACATTTTTTCATCTCTGGTGCTTAATACCAGCACCACAGGCAAACGACCCGTAGTCGCCCCTGTCAACTTTTTTCCATCTCTGGTGCTTACCTCTTGCACCCCAGGCAAACGGCTCGTAGTCGCTCCTGATACTTTTATATAATCACCAGTGCCTAATTTCCGCACCCGATTTCCTGAACTATTTGATCTCTGCCATTGCCAGCATTCAGACCTTATGTGGCCTAACTTACCACAGTGGAAACACTTAACCGCTTGGCGGTGATTTCCCCTACTATCTGTTTTTCTGCCGCGCAATTTTCACCTGGCCCATGGCCGTATGCCTGGCAATGTTCACAATAAGGAGTATTTTCCCTTATCCAGCATACGTCCCTAGTATGCCCCGGCTTATGGCAGAACGAACACGGTGGCCGGCCTCCACTGATTTTCACATCGTCTTGCCGATGTTCTATATCTCGAGGCTGGGTTTTCTCACCCTCTACCTTCCTCAGTAGACGCTCTACCGTAGCCACCAATCCTGACATAGAGTCCACCTCTCTTACGTCACCCTGATGAGCCTCATGAAACCTGATTCTATCAGTTGGTGGCTCATCACCCCTCCACAGTGTTGCCTGTGCTGTTAGTGCTTCTTCCAGCAAATCATCTAACCGGGTGGTTGTGCTTGCCAACAACCTACCCCGCACCATTCGGTCCCGAAGGCCCAATGTGAAGGATGCCTTCAGCTTCTTCTCCAATTCCGCCACTATTATGTCATCTGCCCTACCTTTATATGATTCCGCCAGAATCATCTTTACCGTGCAGGACAGAGACTGAAGTCGTCTGGCGAACTGACGAATGTCTTCGTCAGCTCGCTGATTCGCTTCGTAAATTTCCCTAAGGACGGAATCCAACGATCGTGTCTTTAGGGACGTTGCCTTTATCAGTGATAGCAATTCATCCACTGATACAAATGTTCGGAGTCTCGCCAGTTGGTAGGCGCCTCCGTACAATCGTTGCTTCAGGATGTCGATGAAATCGGCCATCCTTTCGCTTGGCACCCCTCTGGCAGCCAACTTACAGCCATCTACAAATTTGTAAACGTCCGTTTGGAGGGTCGGGGAATGTTCCCCCCCAAAGGAAGGTACCAGTGCCTGAATACTCTTAACCAAGTCCACTGCCGACATTGTCTCAGGGACTTTCTTATCAATACTAGCTTCTTCAGAGGTTGAGTCCGAAGAAAAAAACATGTTAATCAGTATTAACGGAGAGGAAGAAAATCTGAATTGATTATGCCAGTAGTTGTATCTATTACCTGAAACTCAATTTATGATCTACAACATATCGGAGCAAACGTTGGAAGTTTTTAATTATAACAAACAAAACAAAACCCTATATAAAGAATCCCTATACAAAGATCAGCAAGCATTTATACTACTAACATAATAGTAAAACGCGATGTTTGGTTCGAAAACTGGCTGCGCCAAATGTTGTAAAAATCTATTTACAACGCGCAAACCAGTAGGCTCACATTACATTTGATCCTACCGGCTGCGCCAAATAAATGTTTAATTGTATATGAGCAAGAGGGGGGGGTCAGTGTGCCTACGTGGCAGAAGTGGCCTGTTTTTTAAAGTCGCGGGGCCCGCGACGAGATGGACATTGCCCAAACGGCAACTAGTTTTCCTTTATTACTTACCTACCGGCCTGTAATCAATAATGATTTAACATGGGTACCTTCGTTTCAGTTGCCATGTGCTCCTGAGACCATCTCACGTCGCCTATCTTGCAACTACCTTTATCATTATTTTGTTTTCTTATTATTATTTGTTCTGCCGCTATCGACTGAGAGCCAACCCAAATACTGCTCAGAAATAAGAGTCAGCGAAAACAGTCACATATTTCCGCATAGGAAAAAATGAAACGTTAGTGCAAAACCCATTGACAAACGTTCGTCATTTCCTTGTTT
>JAHXMU010000420.1:377992-395612 GCA_019455685.1 Philornis downsi
TAAAAACTATTTGTCACAACAGTATAGATAGTAATCTAATAAACTCTCTGTCGGATATACAATTTTGTAAAGGAATTGCAGAAACATATATACGAAGCCTGGAATATATACAAAAACCCAGAAGTCTCTTCCTTATTTCAGTGGATATTGCTCTCTTTCACCATGGGAATGAAGCCAATAATAAACTGGAATATATCCAAAAACCCAGAAGTCTCTTCCTCATTTCAGTGGATATTGCTCTCTTTCGCCATGGGAATGAAGCCAATAATAAACTGGAATATATCCAAAAACCCAGAAGTCACTTCCTCATTTCAGTGGATATTGCTCTCTTTCGCCATGGGAATGAAGCCAATAATAAACTGAAGACGTAAATTATGCAACCATTATTTAAATAATTGTCCAGTGACGTAATACCAACGTGGCAATTTTAAAACATTTCTATGCAAAATTTACCTCCTCTACTTGAATTTAGCAGCGTTCATCGAGGCCTCGACTTTCCTGATATAAACTTACACTAACGTACATAAATCGATACCATTTTGTGTCAACATCACGGATGGCGAATCTTAACCCCAACAAGAACACAAGATTTAAATTTGGCGTCATTCGAAGTGTCATTGTTTGACATTTGAACAATTGTTATTGTTTGCTAGTAGAAGGTACGAGGTTAGTAAAAATGGAGCGCTACACGAATGAACAACGCATTCTCATTGTGAAATTGTTTTACCAAAATGGTGAAAGTTTTGCGTCTACAGTTCGTAAATTACGATCAATTTGGGGTCACAATAATGCTCCAAAAGAGTCAAATGTAAAGAGATTAATGGACAAATTTGCCAAAACTTGGTCTGTTAGTGATGTAAAGACAACAACGCGACTTCGATCAGATCGATCGACCGAAAATGTCGCAGCTGTACGTGATGATGTTGCTCAAACTCCATCCACGTCAATTCGACACCGAGCTCAGCAAATTGGTGTCTCCAAATCCACTACGCAGCGAATTTTGACGAAAGATTTGCATCTTCATGCATACAAAGTTCAATTGGCTCAGAAACTGAAGCCAGCTAACCACGGACAGCGAAGGGAGTTTGCTAATTGGGTATTGGTGAGACAACATGAAAATGCTGATTTTGCCCATAAAATCATCTTCAGTGACAAGGCCCATTTCCATCTTGATGGCTTCGTCAATAGGCAGAATTGCCGCATTTGGGGTGAGGAAAATCCTCGATTGATTCACGAGAAGCAAATACATCCTCAATGTGTCACTGTGTGGTGTGGATTTTGGGCTGGAGGAATCATTGGACCATTTTTTATGAAAATAAGGCATGTCAAGCGCAAACAGTCAATGGTGTTCGGTATCGTGAAATGATAACCAGTTTTTCGTGCCTAGAATTGAAGAAATGAATGTGGAGGGCATGTGGTTTCAACAAGACGGCGCCACATGTCATACAGCCAGAGAAACAATTCAATTGCAATGACTGATGCATTTAAATCTTGCGTTCTTGTTGGGACACCCTTTATACATATATATTCATATATATTTTTTTCATGTTATTTCAAGAATTATTTAAATTCAATTAAATGAAAAGCCATGATTTTTCTTTTTTTTGTAATTTTATAAGAAAAACTATTATTTTGCAAACCTAATCTGTATTATCTTTCCTCATTATTTTAATGACAGGTAAGAATCATTTAGCATATACAATCTATCAGCTAAGCTTACAGAATATCCATTAAATACCGATTATGAATTTTAATGACATTCAGATATTCTGTTGAATTATACATTTGTTTTTGCTATGTACTAAATTCATTAACAGCATAAGTGTTTCAAGTTAACAGAAATTTTAGTAAACAATTGATTCCAATTTGGTTGTTATGCCAACGTATTCAAATGTTGATTATGAGTTCAAAGACACAGGGTACGTTCAATTACGATCCTCTTGAAATGTTAATGCATTGTTTTTATATCAAATAAATATATTTCTGTTGGAATTATGACTCCCTAACTATACCCTTTTACGGTGGATGCCCTAGTTCATTGTAGATCTCAGAGTTTTTGGGATCTTAGCAAATTTTTAGCCCTAAGATCATGGAATGGTAAGGGTTAAGAGGCGAAGAAATCCTACGCCATTTAAGGAATCCATTTTTCAATAACTAACGACTGATTTAGCTTTTTTTCTCTTTTTTTTTTTTTTTTTTGCTGCTGGCTATACGGGGGCTTTCGATTTTTTGTTATTTATAGCCAGTAACTTGCCCATGCAATGATTTGTTGTTAATGCTTACCTCGGGAGTCTACAATAATATTGTTTATGTCGAAAATAGTGGTAACCACAGAGAGAGGCAGATCGAACCCTCCCACCCGACTGCTAGCTAGTATTCAATGACTCCCTGTTTCTCCCTGTCCCTGTCAATGTCGCCTAAACTATTCCATTAATATCATCTGTTAACTACAATTGAAAGCCAAAAGTGATTAGTATGAATGATCAATTAGTTCATTCAGCTTCTAGTTTTTCAGTTTATGTTTTCTAAAAAAAGAAAAAAATATTCGGTTTTGTACATTACAACAGTGGCATTTGACGGATGCGTCAAAGAATCGCAATAGCTACTGATATAGTGATTTTTCCCTGCAAAATTAAAATACATTGATTACAATGTACTGGGATAAAAATATAGCTTTTTGTAAAGTTTTGCTCGTTATAGAGTTGTTTTGTTTTGAGCATTAGTAAAGTTTTATATGAAAAAACAACATTAGTTTTTGAATGAAAACAGAATGCATCAGAAATCTTTTCATGTTTATAGGTGTTAATAGTATTATATGTGCTATGAGCCGGTTAATCCAACTTGGTGTTTAATCCATTTTTCGATTAAATAGATTATCAAAAGTTCGAATTATTCATATCTATGATTAATCAAATAATTTAAATTTTGATTAATAAAATTCGAATTTTGTTTATTCAAATTTGGAAAGTTGAATCAAATTTGAATACACACATCCCTAGTTATGAACCATTTCCCGAGCTGCGTATCTCCCTATTCTACAAGAAAAAAGGCAAAATTCATTTAAAGTTGTTCACATTTATTTTATTTAAAATTAAGTCTTTACGAGTATCAAATACTTATTTTGATATTTTATTTGTCCTCTGTTTACGACTGCGGCGGTGGGGCCATCATCGGTTGTATAGCATAAATATTTGTCAGCTGCATATACGACACCATATAGGACATATTGTCTTGTACTGGGTACAGCAAGTTGCATAACGCGTAAGGCTGCTGGTTTGGACTGTCATACTCGCCTGCAGGACCACTAATGCTTGCAGGTCCATGCCTGCTCGTGGGACCATACTTGCTTGCGGCACTATACTTGATTGCGGAACCACAACCACTTTTGTCATACTCTGGCAACTGTTTGAATTCTCAAAGTGAAATAATTGGAATAAATGAATGAATAAATAAGGAAAATAAAAAGATTAACTGAATAAATAATTATAAAATCTTAGAACGTTAAGTGTAAAGGATAAGTAAAATAAGTAATCACAGTAAGACCACCTTATAGCCCTCCACCAATTGAAAAAATACTTAGGAATCTTCTACTATGAAATGGCTAAAAAGCAGCAGATAGAAAAATGCTGTCAAGTTAGCCTATCTAGGGTCATCAATTTGATAGTGACAATGTAGTTGATACTTCTTCTTTTAAGTCTCTATTATATTCTCCTCACAATATTATGTAATATTAACGCACAAATTTACATAGGAAATCCTAAATAGTTACACCCAAAATTTCTTTTTGCTTAAATTTTGATACAAATTTTATTTCAATCGTCATAACATATTAATGAGAACTAAGTAATTGCCCCGAAAATAAATCATTTTCAATTGTAGAATTTGTCATATAAAGCTTTCAGTATTAAACGCCGAAGCACAATTTGTGTGTATATATCAGCTCCTAGAACTAAAGAAAATTATCTGGATTGGAAAAACAGAGGATCAGCTAGGGCGATATTAGAAAAACTGAAGTCAATGGAAGGATGGAGGGATTTTATCGATGTGTCGATGGAAATTCTGTTATTAATTGTCGTCGTAGTTGCAATTACGTTCTTCGACGAGTAACCGCGCACAAAGCATCTTCTCCTAGCTGTGTAGAAAACTGATTAAATTCGTCAAATTGTTTTCATGGTAGAACATGGATCAATAACTGCCTTTGCGTGGTACTGTTTTCCCCCATTCGGGATTATTAGAATTGCGGTGGGAAAAATCCTTATACTATGCACTGTAACAGGTTTATGTTCTTCGTTATCTCTGAACTTCTGCTGTCGCAGGTTGACTTGCCTACATTGGCGACGTTCTCCTCGAATGCGGAAGACAGTATGGTGATTCTGACAGCAACGTTTCCACTCAGCTTTTGAGAAACATGCCCCTGCTGAATGTCGATGTGCTAGACAAATTTAAACAGAAACCGTATAGCAAGCCCAGACGCAATCTCTAAGGGCATGTCGAAGGAGTGGGGAAATTTCTAATTTGATCTCCCTGATTGTTATTCACTTGGGAATAACCAGAGCCCTCTGCAGAATTTCCCAAGCAGCTCACGATTTCCGACTTTCGAGCAAGTATTCCCTCGTAGTGCCATCAGACATCTCTTTGATGGTAGCTAAAGTGAGAAAGCGACTAGTTAAGAAATATAAATGGCACGCTAGCATGCGTTTGATGCGTCTTAGGCCAGTAGGTAACTTCTGTTACTGAAACTCAAATTACCAGCCTAGTGGTCGTTAGCAGCCCCAACACTAGGATCGGATGCAGTGGCATGATAAAATAAAACTTATCATGAAAACACCGAAGAAAATAATAAAACCAACGCCTCAAAACTTGACGACCACCGTAAATTTTATAAACACCATGATTTAATGATTTGAATCTGGAATGTCCGCACTATTTACGGAGAAGGTGCCCCTACCCGACTAGTGGATGTTCTTGATGAATATAAAGCTGACATTACCGCCATCCAGGAAATGCGATGGACTGGACAAGTATGTTCTCGGCGTAAAAACTGTGATATCTTCTATAGCTTCCACGGAGAAAGGCATTAATTCGGATGTGGATTTGTTGTGGGAAAGCAGCTGAAACACCTTGTGTCGTGATTTAGTCTTATAAGTGACCGTATGGCTACTATCCGCATCAGAGTGAAATATTTTTTCATTACGTTGATCTGTGCACATGCCCCGATGGAAGAGAAAGACGAGAACAAAGACACATTTTATGAGTGCCTAGGAGAAGCATATGTCCACCGCCCTGGCTACGACATTAAAATTGTTCTGGGATATTTTAATGCCAAAGTGGGAAGGAAAGATGTACTTAGTCCAACAGCCGGAAAATTCCGTTTACACGGTGAAACCTTCGAAAACGGATTCAGACTGGTTTCGTTCGCTGCGGCAATATGGTAGTAAATGGAACCAGATTCCCCTATCTCCTGATCATAGCACGAGGAATCAGATTGATTATGTGGTAATATACGGAAGGCACTCTTCTAGTGTCATGGACGTGCGTGTGACTCGTGGTGCTAATATTGACTCGGATCACAATCTGGTTGCGGCTAAGGTACGCACGAGATTAAGCAGAACGGAAAATGTTCGTAACCAGACACAAAGGAAGCTCGACGTCGCTAGGCTGTATACCGATGAGATAGCCACAGCTTACTCCAACAAACTCTCACAACTACTACAACTAAACGCCCCTGATCCTGATGTTCCTGACGCACAGTGACAACATATTACGCATTCCATGACAACTGCTGCAAAAACCATACTTGGGTATGAGAAACTGCGCTCAGGCAATCCCTGGTACAATGAGGAATGTCTGAGAAAAAGGATGCTGCATACAGGGCAACGCTGCAGCTAATTGTAATGCATGCAGTTAGGGAACGCTACAAGGAGCAGAGAAGACTGCACACCAACTTTTTAGGTGGGAGAAGTGGTTGTAGAAAGAGCATGAGTGTTAGGAAATAGAAAGGTACAGTAATAGAGGTGAAGCCCGAAAATTCTACCAAAAGATAAGAAGTACAGAGTATGGAACAGGACTCCCCTCCTATAAGGACAATGAGGGAAATCCGATCACAGATACGCAGAATGTGCTGCAACTATAGAGAAAACATTTCTATAAGCTTTTAGTTCGATGATGACATAAACTGCCCAGCTCCGAGTCAAACGGAGATCAGAGCAGCAGCATTGCGCCTTAAGAAGAACAAAGCTGCGGCCGCTGATGGCCTGCTAGCATAGCTGTTTTAAACTAGTGGCGATGAGCTGATAAACAGCCTGCATCAGCTCCTAAATGCGGTTTAGCTCGAGGAAAACATGTCCGATGATTTGAATTTGAGTGTACTATGTCCTGTGTTTAGAAGAGGTGATCCAAATGTTTGTAAAAACTATCGCGGTATCAGTCTTTTACCATTGCCTATAAGGTCCTGCCGAGTGTGATATGTGAAAAACTAAAGCCGATTCTAACTGGCCTGATTGGATCTAATCAGTGTGGCTTTAGACCTGGTGAATCAACAACTTTTCAGATATTCACACTCAAAAGTATCAGAAGTATACAGTTCACTCGGATCGTTCACTACGTGAAGTCCCCTGGGGAACATCCACTCACTTAGCACCTCTCCCCGAGATTCATTCTGATAGCCGAAGATTGCAGCGTTACCACTTGAAAGAGAAAACGCTGTACGCGACCGAAATCGTCTTCAACAGAAACACAAACCCCCATTCTAATCTACAAACTTCAGTACAATCTATTTACTTATTTATTTATTTACTTATTTACATCTACTGAGCATTGCCCTTACAGATTACAAAAATAGGAAAAATGGAATAAAATAACATAACTATAGTTACAAGTATACAACTACACATATGTATTAAGCAGTCAGTTTCAATAGATTACAACAATAAATTACAAATTTAGTGAAAATCTTCAAAATGAGGTATCAGCTAAAAGTCTGAGTACAGCTCGTCTAAATGAAAATCTATTGAGAGTTATATCGACAGTATTGGCCACCAAATTAAATATTTGGAAACATCGAGTAATTGGTTCATTTCTTCCATAATTAGTTCGATGGAATGGAACAGCGAACATATGAGTTTCTCTTAAAGACCGTGTTGGTATGTGAAAGGGTAGAACAGATAGCAGTTCGGGCGAATCAATGTTTGAATCTATAATATCCTTTATAAAAATGATGCCTAGAAGCTTTCTGCGGTTAGAAAGCTCCATAATTCCAAGAATATTGCAACGACTTTCGTACGGTGGCATGTTATCAAAAGAAAAGTTCTTTCGAAGGGCAAATCTTGTGAAGCGCTTTTGAATTTTCTCAATCCGATTGATACCTACTTCATAAAAAGACTCCAAACAAAGCTTACGTACTCTAAGTGAGACCTTACCAAAGACCCAAATAAAACAGTAATAGCTTTAAAATTCAAAAACATTTTAGTATTTCTTTTTAAAAACCCAAGTTGTGAATTGGATTTAGAATCTATGTAATTTATATGATCTTTAAAATTCAGTGCGCTATCAAAATATATACCCAGATCTTTTACGATGCTCACACGCGGAAATGTTTGATCATTTTCATATACGTAGCTGTACACAATTGGTAAGTGCTTACGAGTGTAAGTCATAATATTACACTTAGAAAAATTTAAAAATAGATGGTTGCCGCGGCACCATACTATTAGTGCTGCAAGCTTACTATAAAAACGAATTCTCTTTTACCAGAAGGCATAGGGAGACTGCCACACAGATTTGTTCTACATTCACCGAAGTATTAGGAAGTATAATTTCCCTACTGGCAAATTTAGATTCCACAGCCAATAAAACTCCGCCTTCTCTTGTGGTATTGGCGGTAAGTACACGATCACGCCTGTAGACAACATATGACTTGTCAAATAACTCATTGGAGGTAAAATGGGATGTTAACCAAGTTTCTACAATTGCAATAACATTAAAATCATGAGACGATACTGCCAGGTAAAATTCATTTGCTTTAGTACGTAAACCACCAGCATTATGAAAGTAAACAAGCAACTCATTGTAAGGATTTATTGAATTTCCACTAGGTTCAGATCTTCGGTGTGGCCCACGTCGTCCAGTGGTTTTACGTTTTTTGGCTTAGATATGAAATGGGTTAGTTTAATAGAAAGCGGCCATATGTCTTTATTAAACACCCTTGCGTATAATGGTTCAGCAACACCAAGCTAAAAATTCACGAAGTCTAGCTTACTAACATCAGCATCACGTTTAACAAGCTTGATACAAGTTAGCAATTTTTTGTCCACTTGTGTTTTATCAGAAACGTAATTTATTATTGACTCTGATTCAGTCGTCACTTTAAATTTAGAAACGTGTAAATACTTCATTCTGTGTACAATTTCAAAATCATTGCAATGAGAACCAACACCAAAAACATTACGTTTGTTTTGTTTCGGTTTTTTCTGCTTGGTTATGTTTTTCCTCTTCTTGGGAATTTTTTCTAATTGTCACCCTAATGTCTTCCTTGAACACCATACGGTGATCCGAGGGTCCCCCCGAAGAGCGCAGTTACGGCACGGGACTGGGTTAAAGCAGGCCCTGGCTATATATCCATGCTGGTCACAGCGAAAGCAGACATATTCTTTAGCCCGACACTCCTTCCTGAAATGGTTGAAAACCAGGCACTTGAAACTACTGAGCACGACGCCCATTGCACACACATAGAAAACCAGCCGATGAAGCAGCGCTGGGCTGCCAGCAGGGATTCCATGTCGAAGCGTGCAGGGTGACGTTGACTGCTCCACCTTTGGTCTAGTCCACGAACGGCTATGGAGCCGTACGCCAGCCACCCTTGATGTTTTCCTTGTTTAGATCACTTATGAATAAGTCAGGGGTGATCTTCGAGTCAACCCCATGGACGATGACCCGCGGGCCGAGCGTCTAAGGTACTGAAACCGTTAGCCCAGCCTCACCGAACTTCCCATTATCGGCAATTTGCACACGAACCGCCATAGTTGGAGGCAGACACCGCCACGGAGCGTCTTGATTTCATGGACCCTCTCCTTCAAAGTGGGTCCGACCTCACTTACCTTTGTACTCACCACTTCCTTGACGGTCTGACCCTTACAGCCACGAACCAACAAAGACCAGGTCTCGACGGGCTTGGCATCTGGCCGGCAGCCCCGGGTCGGACGGCGTTCACGCTGCTGCTTGCCGCTGCACCCGTTCGCAGCACGTCAATGCGGTCCTTAAGGCGCACGCTCTCCGCAACGAGCTTTATAATGAGGTCCTAGTACTCCGCAGAGTACTCCAGGAGCTCCTCCAGCAGAACCCTGTATATGCTTTCCCTGTCCGCTAACCCGAATGCCATCCGTCCGGAGATCCATCTCACCCTGTCTATAGCAGCCAAAGCGCCCACTGCCTCAGCTCATTAGGGCTTCTTCCCAGGGGCCGGCCTATCAAGGTTTGCCAGATCTTCCAATGAGGAAGGAATGGGAACTTTGGCCGACTTGCCTCATCCTGTTCTATCCGCTCCTGGTGACTTCACCATAGGTACCGCAGCGAACGCCTCACTACCTACCGCTGGCTCCTCATTGCTGCCCTTTCCCCTATGTCGCCGTTTGCTGACCACAGCAGACGCGGACGACATCTCTGCCTCCCACGCAGTACATACGTCTGCCACCCATTGATCAACAGACACACAACACTTTACTGAACTTATACTTAACACTAATCGGTCGACCCATTAAAATGTGCTGCTAATTTATAGCAACAATGCCCACAGCAGACCACTCTATAGGGGACTTGTTTGCCAAAAATCACAAAAATGTGAAAACGTAAACACCACAGTCCCGTTGCTCTATAGCAAAAACATACATACTAGACTTCACTAAAAACAAGTTGTTTACGTAAAACGATAAACAACTTGCCGTTGCCCGCACAACAACAAACACAGCATCCGCACTGCTGTGTGATGTCTCTAGCAAAAACAACTCCGAGAAATTCACTGTATAGCTAACTCACTCATTGGATAATTACCAAAGCGCTCTTTAAAAGACGTTTGCTTACCACGAGTGCACTCAGCTATGCACAACTTTATAATAGGAAGAGTGATAGTTCCTTTTTGAGTCTTTATGCCGACGACCGAACGCGTTTGTCTTCCCCGAAATATGCTTTAAATACGCGGTCTAGTTTCCAAACAAACCTTCATCTCGGACTACAACTAAATTTCCCACTGCTATGTCTTTTTGTGGGTGTTACCTCTGTGGAGTATCTTCAGATGTTCGTGTTTGCAATAAATTCGGCTATAAACAGAAGAGGTTAAAAAATTACTTGATGTTAAAGAGAGTACATTTTCTGGGCTTTCAGGCATGGGAGAAATAGGCCTAGAGTTCAAGCAAGTCTCAACTCTACAAAGGATAGTACAAAATTCTTCGGAAGTAAATTTACGTAAGCGGGTCTTGAAAGTTTTTATGCCAGCTTTCCACAGACCGCCCATGTGCGGAGCTCCATTTCCAAATGGATGAATGAAGTTCCAATTTATCTGCTGGTGAGAGAAATGAAACGCAATTGTCTTTCTGAAACATTGAATAAAATTCTGTACCAAGTTTTTCGAGGCTCCAATGAAATTAGCTCCATTATCCGAATATAAATTTTCTGCAGTTGATAACGAACTTATAATTTCATGATGTATGCCACGGGTGCAAAACCATATAAACATTCATACATAGCCCTTGCTTCTATGCAAGGTCTACCACTGTAGGCTTTAAGTTTGAATAGATTTGCGAAATCGATACCAACATTTGTAAAGCCATGGGAGAATGTGGATCTTTTCAAAGGCAGAGTTGACGTCAATTGGTTATGTAATTTATGTTCAGAAATTTTATTATACTTTATGCTTTTTATTATACTCTTTCTTTGCATTCGGAATCCAATATTGAAACCGCAGTATACGTAACATTAAAATAAAACTGCCTGTAGTGTGATGGTGCGAATGAATTTCGAAAAGAATTTGGAAAAAATAATTATACCATCGTAGTCGAGGTCATCTGAATTTGATCTACGCCCACATGCTCTCAAAAAACCATTTGGATCTAGAAATTCAAATTCGAAATCTCACTGAAATTAATAACGACCTTCTTCTTCTTCGACAAATTTTTATATTCGTTTGTATAACCAACCTTCTGTGTTAACATAATCAAACTATTTCGAACATTTGTAATTTCCACAGATGTGATATTAGTGAAATTATATGGAATATTTGGGATTCGACGTGCATGATTGATAAATCTAAGCACGTACACCAAAACTCGCAACGCTCTTCCTAATGATGTAAAGCAAAGTAACGGCTGCTCATACTTTTTAAAGTAAAAGAAGTTACTCGAAATTTGCTATGCTTCCAGAAGATTCTAATCTACATTAGACGGACCATATCAACAAAGGTTATTGAAAATAAGATCTGTTGGAAAAGACTGAGTGAGAGAGCTATTGACCGCATGTGCCCTTATCAATACGTCTTCACAAGGGGTCGTAGTGTTGAGGATGCCTGGATCCACGTTCAGAGGTGCGTGAGCGAATCCACTAAGAACTATGTTCTTGGTGTATTTGTGGACTTCAAGAGCGCTTTTGATTACCTGTTGTTGGTGAGAGTGTTAGAAAGGCTTCAGGAGGTAGGGTGCCAGGAGTTGCGCCTTTGGCGTAGTTACTTTTGTGACAGAACAGCTAGAGTAGTTGGGGCAAATAGTGCGGTGGAACTCGATGTTGTTCGTGGCTGCCCGTAGGGTTCCATCTGGGGTCCATTTATATGGAAGCTTATGATGGACCCGTTATTACGGCAGCTAAGTGGCCAGTGCAAAGTTTGCGCATATGCTGATGACCTGCTCATCACGGTTGGGGGCCCCTCTCGTTCTCAGGTGGAGCAGAGTGTTCTGGCCATGATGGCGATAGTTAGGCAATGCTCAGAACATGTCGGCGTAGATGTTGCTGTCGATAAGACCAACCTGATCCTCTTGCGGGGGAGATTATCTCGCAAGCCTCTTGTTCGTTTGCCTGATGGGTTTGTGCTCAGGCGCGACACCGAGGTGAAGTAGTTGGGTGTTGCCATGGGAGAGCGAATGAACTATTTGCGTTATTTAGATAGGCTGAGAGCGAAGGTGGTTAGCACTGTCGGATAGCTTAGACGAGTGCTGAGGAGTGAGTGGGGCTTAGCAGACGAGCTGTCCGCGTCGTCTATCAGGGGCTGTTTGTTGCTATGGCAATTTTCGCTTCCCCTGTGTGGTACGAATCGGTGAAGTCTGTATTCGGGTACCATAACATCTTCTCCCGTCAGAAAGTGGTGTGATTGGCTTGCATGCCAGTGTGTCGTGCGGTTTCGACAGAGGCCCTTCAAGTACTGATGGGTGCTGCCCCGCTGGATCTTGTTGTTATCCTTCATGCGACGGAATTCAAGGCCAGGAAAGGGTATACACTTACGGTAGAGAGCATGAGTAGGGCTGAGTATATTGGGTTCTTGGACGAATGTGTCTTGTCGAGATAGCAAACACGTTGGAAAGAGAGTCAGAATGGACGTGCTACATTTAGGTTTTTGCCTGATGTTTGGTTCGTTGGAAGAAACACTGACTTTTGTTGTAACCTCTGTCTTGGTTTCTTGCTGTCGCGACATGGGTCACTCAATGCCTTCCTGCATAAGAGAGCCCTGTCCGATCGCAAGTCGTGCAACTGTGGTGCATCAGTCGAAGACTGGCGGTACGTTTTGCGCGAATATCCCTTATATGCAGATGTAAGGGACCTCCAGGGATTAGCGATAACAAGATCAGGCAATGACTGGGTAGCCTCTACTCAGGGTTGTTTGGCTAGATCAACGGTGTTTGCTTCCAGGCGTAGAGCTACTGCGACGTAATTGTGGCAAGTGGGTGTGCTGACCTTTTCAAAGCAGTCTGACCTGGGGCTTGTGGGGCTGCGAGACTGTTGGATCATGCTGATCCCACAATCCCATTCAGCTTGATAGTCGGCACCTGTGTGCTCGTTTGCGGGGGCACCAGTCGCTGGGCCGCAAGGGGTTGAAACTGGAAGTAGATTTTCTACAGAGTTAGACTATCTACGAAGTCTAACCACAGGCTTTGTCTGGTAATGGGGGTGATAGGGACACATACGGGCAGGTCTTGGGTTCGTGCCACGTCATCTGCATTTTTTTGATCTCTCGGGGGGTACGGAGAGGCATGAGGTTTTCCCTATGTCTATATTTCATGGTTTCCGTTCACCGTCGCCGAACGGAAGGGGTTTGGAGTTCTCCCCGTCTCCCACCGGTGAGGGTATTGCATCCTTGCAATGTAGTATCGACCGTTCCATCTGCCTGGGGTATCCGTGCCTGTATGTATGTAAAAATGTATAGTCTGAATTCTTTTGCCACAGGGCGACCAATTCCCTGAAGTATGGTGTATAAATCACGACTTGATAGTAGCTTTGCTATTTGCTTTGATACGCATCTCCAACCGGTGAGTTTGGCCGGTAGTGTGGGGATCAGGAGGCCCCGGGACTAAGTTCCCGCCTGATCATTTGGTGTTGGACCCCTAGTGGAAGCATCACGCGGGTTGTGGTTGATACCAAAATTGCTGGTGGAGACTTTGTACTCGAATGTGGAGTTGCATTGCAACCAGGTACTACAGACCCATAGAGTAGCAGAGGAGGTAAGGTAGGCCTCACCTCCGCCAATGGGGATTATGTTCCATACTAGCATAATCAATTTAGTATCTCCTGGCTGCGAAGAAATGGTTGAAAATATGCGGTAGTACCAAAATTGTCAGCTCCTTTTCCTAGATAGTCCAAGTTTTACTTGGCTATCCCAGGGAGGCGTTGGAAATCGCATTGTAATATGCCCAGTGTGTCGCACACCGTGGATAAGGCCTGCACGGCGAGGCTCACGTTAAACCCTCTTGGACTTCTGCACATTCGGGCCTCGATATCTTTTTGTTGTTCACCCATTTTCCGACATTTAACTCAGTTTTTGTACTGACCCGGACCATCAATACATCATCAACCACATGAGGAGTTCGACTCAAAACATCAGCTTTCGAGGTTTTCCTCCCGTTCCTAACATATTGCTGCAGGAAGCCAAGGGGAGAATCCATATGATTCTAAAAGTTAAATTAATAGTATCAGTAACTGAGCGTCCCGAAAAATTGTCACAGCCTTAAATTCCATCAGCTGGGAGATTGTTTTACTGATCCAGACAGTGCATTCGAAAGTATAATTGTTAGGTATTCGCATGGAAAATATCTACCGATTCATCAGTCTGGGAAGTTCCCCCAAATGCAGTGCGCAACTCCTTTCGGCGGGATTTGTAAATTGTTACTCCCTTTGCCAGACAACTCCATTTTATAAGACTAGTATCGGCTCTACTGTCTACCAAGAGAACAAGACTACCCCTCTTAGCTTCCCTGCACGGCAACCTTACAAAAATCGAGTCCGCTGGGAGCGACGGCAAATTTGAGAAAATTTCAGGATTGTCCAAAATTTCAGATTCGGGTATCCGCAGGGTATTAAGCACAGAAAATATTACACCCGGTTGACCTCACTGAGGACATATCCTTCCTGTGCCAAAAATTGGCCCTTATGTGTCCCGGCTTACCACAGTTCAAACATTTGAAAACCCTATATGTGCTCTCCCCCATGCCACTGTCCTTTTTACTACAATTTCTAGTGGACTCGTGGCCATATTCTTGACACTCGATGCAATGAGGGGGGTTCCTTCTTGTCCAGCAGTCATCTTTTATATGTCCTGTCTTGTAGCAAAATGAGCTCGGCTGTTCATTCTTCCCATCCGAGGTTACCTGTGGTTTTTCTGTCCGGTGGTTTGGAGTAGATTCCCTGCCCACTTTATTCAGAGCCGTTTCACTGTTGCTATAAGACTAGCTATCGCGTTCATACTACTGGTATCTCTACCCAAATTTCGTACGGAAGAAAGTGTATCCTGGAATCTAATATTTCCGAAAGGGGCTCGACTCCCCTCCATAACGTTGCCTGAGCCACCAGAACCTCATCCAATAAGTCATCTTATTTTGTTTCCGGACTAGCCAACATTCGTCCCCAAAGTATCCGGTCCCATAAACTCGATGTGATTGAAGTTTTAAGTTTTTTCTTCAACTCCAATTGCATTATCCCATCTGCTTTTCCCCAGTACATTTCCGCCAGAATGGTACGGATCGTGCAGGATATAGTTTGAAGCCGCCTAGGAAATTGCCGAATATCCTCGTTAAAACACTGTCGCGCTTCATATATCTTTCTCATGACCGAATCCAGCGATCGAGTACACAGATACGTCGCTTTGATCAGAGATACCAGATCGTCCACCGGAACGAAGCTGCGTTGTCTGACCAGCTCGTACGCATCTCCGTATAGTCGTGCGGTATTCCCTTGGATGCCAGACTGATTCCGTTCACAAATTTACACACATATGTCCGCAGGTTTGGGGAACCTCCAGGTAAAATATGTGTGCTCCACAAAAACACCTGCTATGGGATTCTGTGTGCTCCACGAAAACACCTACTATAGTATTCTCTTCCTATAGTAGAAATCCTTGTACTTAGAGTTTATATCCAACATTTTTACCGAGATATCAACCAAAAAACATGTCATGAATGATGGTGATGGTTCATTTCACTTTTGTTCGACCGAAATTTGATTGACTTCATTATCGCAAATAAAATTGGGAGCAGTACCACCCATCCCTTCATCAAGAATGCCTGGTGATACCAAAGTCCAAAGCCTTGGTAGAAATCCTTGTACTTAGAGTTTGTATTCAATTTTTTCCAAAAATCATGAAATGAATTATGGTGATGGTGCATTTCATTTTTGTTCGACCGAAATTTGATTGACTTTATTTTCCTTTTAGCCGCGAAATCAACCAAAAATCATGAAACAAATTATGGTGATGGTGCATTTCTTTTTTGTTCGACAGAAATTTGATTGACTTTATTTCCCAAGTAAAATTGGGAACAGTATCCTTCCCTTCAAGATCGCCTGGTGACATCAAAACCCAATTTCCTACCTCTCATTTGGTACTAAGACCACTAAAATTGGCAAAGTTGTTTTGAAGTTATAGCCGGGCAAAGTATGTGTACTCCACAAAAATGCGATCCTGTTCCTCTGGTAGAAATCTTTGTACTTAGAGTTTGTTTCGCCTTTTTCACCGAGATATCAAGCAAAAATAATGACATGAATGATATGATGGTAAGCTTCACTTTTGTTCGACCGAAACTTGATTGACTTCATTTTCGCAAATAAAATTGGGAACAGTACCACCTATCCCTTCATCAAGAACGCCTGGTGATACCAAAGTCCAAAGCCTTGGAAGAAATCCTTGTACTTAGAGTTTGTATTCAATTTTTTCCAAAAATCATGAAATGAATGATGGTTATGGTGCATTTTATTTTTGTTCGACTGAAATTTGATTGACTTTATTTTCGCAAGCAAAATTGGGAACAGTACCCATCCCTTCATCAAGATCGCCTGGTGATATCAAAGCCCAATTTCTTTCCTTTTATTTGGTATCAAAACCACTAAAATTGGTAAAGTGGTTTTAAAGTTATAGCCTGGCAAAGGTTGTGTGCTCCAGAAAAACACCTACTATTGGATTCTGTTTTTATTCAACATTTTTGCCGAGATATCAACCAAAAATCTACGAAGTGAATGATGGTGATGGTGCGTTGCATTTTTGTTCGACCGAAATATGATTGACTTTATTTTCGCAAGTAAAATTGGGAACAGTATCCATCCCTTCATCAAGAACGCCTGGAGATATCGAAGCAATTATAGCCGGGCAAAATATGTGTGCTCCACAAAAACACCTACTATGGGATTCTGTTCCCCTGGTAGAAATCCTTGTACTTAGAGTTTGTATTCAACCTTTTTACCGAAATATCAACCAAAAATCATGAAATGAATGATGGTGATGGTGCATTTCATTTTTGTTAGACCGAAATTTGATTGATTTTATTTTCCCAAGTAAAATTGGGAACAGTACTCACTGCTTCATCGAGAATGCCTGGTGATATCTAAGCAGAATTTCTTACCTTTCATTTGGTACCAAAACCACTAAAATTGATCAAGTCGTCTTGAAGTTATAGCCGGGCAAAATATGTGTGCTCCACGAAAACACCTACTATGGTATTCTCTTCCTATGGTAGAAATCCTTGTACTTAGAGTTTGTATTCAACTTTTTCGTCAACCAAAATTGTAAAATTGGGAACAGTGCCACCTATCCCTTCATCAAGAACGCCTGGTGATATCAAAGCACAAAGCCCTGGTAGAAATCCTTGTACTTAGAGTTTGTATTCAACTTTTTAACGAGATATCAACCAAAAATCTATGAAGTGAATGATGGTGATGGTGCGTTTCATTTTTGCTCGACGGAAATTTGATTGACTTGATTTCCCAAGTAAAATTGGGAACAGCTTCCATCCCTTCATCAAGATCGCCTGGTGATATCAAAGCGCAATTTCTTCCCTTTTATTTGGTACCAAAACCACTAAAAGTGGTAAAGTGGTTTTGAAGTTATAGCCTGGCAAAGGTTGTGTGCTCCAGAAAAACACCATCTACTGGATTCCCTTTGCCTGGT
>JAHXMU010000422.1:7202-17567 GCA_019455685.1 Philornis downsi
GTACATATATATTGCTTTATAATGCCTGGAAATTTTTGAGAAATCACCTGGCAAATTTTGTCTTCTACCTCAGCTGGATAAAACTGCTTAAAAGGACATAGATGTCTTCAAGAATATACAGACTTTATGGTATCTCAAATAGGTATTTGTTGTTGTTACGAACGGAATGGCAAACTATTCCTCTCATGCTACGGTGGCAGGTATAAAAATGGATGATGTTTATCATTTTGAAATATTTTTGAAAATTTTCATAATAAAATAATTGTTCCACAATAAAAATTGCATATATTTATCATTTGCGCATTACTTCAGCTCATAATCTAATCAAAACTCATTCACCAGAGTGAATGTGAACCTAAGAAAAAGAGTCAGGATTGACTTCGTTCCAAGTAAATGCAAAGTGGTACTTTAAAAAATATTCATTCCCAAACAATGAATCACAGGTAATGAGACCATCCACCTCACTTCCATAAAACTGGTATCTCAATAAATGTCGTTCAACAAATGATATTTCTAATTACTTGACAAACAATGACATAAATTTTAAAAAATTGCGTTCCACTCCCGATACAATGCTTCAGGAAATTGAAGTGTCAGGAGCAAAAGCTCAGAGAACAATGTTTGTTTATAACCAATTTAGAAAGGTGTCATAAAAATAAAAGTACGGATGAGATGAAACATTTATTTATTTCCATTTCAGTTGGTTCTTCAATAGAAAAAAAACAGATAAAACGTACTCTAAATGTCATCTCAGTCACTTTCATGCGTCCTTCATAGTATTGGTTAAATTAATTGACTCTTTTAACAACCTTCAAACCCTCTTGGATGCAGGAGTAATTTCAAGTTGACATAAAAGAAAAATTCGCTAATCAAACAAATATTTCCCAAAAGCGGGGCATCTTTTGTACGTGACTGAATTGTAATAGCAATAAAAAGTGATGTGGAAATCCGGTGTCTCCAAAAAGCACAGCAATGAAAGTGTTTGTGTTTGAAAATATGCTAAAGTTGAGTAGTTAATCATCTTTAGTTGGTCACCAAAAAATATTATTATGTACTACCAGTATTCAAAGAAATCAGTTTATCCGTACCTGCATTCAACGCTATTCCAATAAGTCATCAATATTTGGCGGACATACAAACTATGCACACTGATATTGTAGTCGGACAATTGAATTGTCCCGGTTAAGGGGTATTCTTTACATTTACAAATTTATTCAACTCATAGCAAATTAATTTAAGGAATAATAACGATTATTTCTATTTATTTTGCTCATTTCCCTTTGCAGATTTTACTTTACCCCGAAGAGGGTTGGGCTCGCACCGCCTCCTCGTCATATTGGACTATAACACCCTGCTGGTGGCAGCCCAATCGTTGTCGCATAGAGGAATTTGCTGGCACTCAACGTCAGGTTACTAAAGCGAAAATGGTGCCACTCGAACAAAAGGGCTCTTTGCTGGTAGTTGGCCACTTTCGCAGTAAAGACTCAATCTCAACGACGGGTCCTGTGTCAACGTCATCGACAAACTCGTCCTCAACGCCGTCATCGGTGGCGGCCGCCGCCTCAAAGGATAACGACGAATTCAAATTGTACTTGAGTTCAAACATTTCAATGGAAGACTACAATATGGGCTACTGCCTGACGGGTTTCGTGGAACGAAGATGTCAGCAGACAAATACATTTCAAATGACACATTTTGCCGTTATAAAACGTCAATGGCCGTCCCTAACACACACCCAGCCAGCAAAAGCCAGCCGAGTATTCAGCAGCAGTTGTAGTGGCAGCGGTGGCAGCAAACGACGTGATACATCAACAAAGCCAACGTAATTATAGTATTTAAATAGGATTTTCGTATTTTGCATATTTATTGGTTTTCACAAAGACGTTACAAGTGTATTTTAGAAAGAGTAATAAAAGCCAAAGCATACTTACAGAGCATAAAGCATACTTATAGAGCTAACGACGACACGGAGCAGACAGGCGAAGAAACCAATCAATCATCTATGCATACCTTTAAGGCTTAATACACGTAAGCACACTTTAAGGCGTGAATAGAGAATAGAGTGAAAGCAAAGCATACTTTAAGGATGAAAAAAAAAATCAAATTGATGCAACTTATCAGTACTTTATGCAAACTTAAGTAGTAAATCAACAGAATCAAAAACACTCAATTTAGAGTGTCCTTAAATGTAATCTCAAAGTGCTTCAAATTCAAATTCCCAGCAAATGCAGAGACTACAACTTTTGCCTCACACTCCGAAACAAACGAAACAAACACGCACACACTTGACTACCACACACACACACACACCCATTCATTCATTAACATATTCATGTACGAGTTTTTCTTTCACTATTCAATTTATTGAACTCACAAGATATTTTTATTTCGAATGATGTAATTCTTGACCGCATCAAACCACAACTTTGCATTGCTATCACCACAATAATTCCGATCGATGGACTTCATTTGGTTTTTGTTAATTAAATTTAAATTTTCTGTTATTTTCTTGTTCACAAGGTTATTTTCATTGATACTTTGGTAGATGTTATTCTTATAATCAATTAGGAAATATGGTATTTAGACAATTTCCTGGCTTAAGAAGGGAAAGCCCTTAGATCTGTTATGGACTCAATGAAGTAGACCTGTGGAACACTCATTGTCACATTGGCAAATGTTACCTTTAGCCATTAACCACCCCGTCTGGATTGTGACCAAATACAACAAAATCCCTTGCCTCCTTATGGCAACAATAACCATACATTATAGAAATTTTGCAACAAATTGCAGCTTTAAGCTTAATAAACTTATGCTTACTTAAGCGTATGATTGCGTACATTTTTCTTCCTTTTCATTTTCCTCTATAGATGGATAAACACATCGTATGGTGACGTATCGTGCATATACAGAGAGTGCTGAAGGAAAGTGTACGTACGCTATTCGCAATTCTAACATAATATTTGGACCGTATAAGCTGTCATAGAGCAACTCTTATCTCGTATCGCATTACGATATGTACAAAAATGACGCAAAGTAATCGTTATATCGTTAAATTTATTTGAAACTTTGTGTTCACGTTAAGAAGTCACAGATTTTGGCAATCCTAAAAAAATTATATTGAAGAAGAATTGGCAAAGGGGATGGAAAATGCTATAGAATGCTTCCAAATGTACAAGAAACCGGGAGCGGTCACTAGCACGATACCAGTTTCTCTGTACAATAGAAAACAATTTACTGCTCTAAATAATCGTTATTCAGAAAAGGAATAGACTTTTTCATTTGCAAACAATGTTATTGATTTAGGAAATACGGTGATTATTATTGCCCCTCTCGGATAATTATTTTTGCATTTTAGATTCAATTAAACCACGTTCTTGAGGTCTAAACCGCTCCTTGACTTGTTGGCTTACATTTTATAATAAAACTGTGTTATTCTTCGCACATATCAAGTGAACATAAGTAGTAGATAAGATCGTTAATAAATTTAGGGGCATCTTACAACGCGTTGATTACTTCTGTGCCACTCTGTGATATTTTTTAAGCTTTATGTTTACTATTGAATTGCTCCCTTGACCCTAACAATAAGATTTCAATACTTGAGCCTAATCGGCGAAGTACGCAATATTCGTACATAGAGTCTAAGCAGAGAGACGTTGAGGTGTAGATCACGAAAGTATTTCTCTTCGTAGAACAAACTACGCGGGAAAAGCGGCCAATATCTGAACACATCCTAGGAGAGTCGTCAGCCCTGAAGAGGTGTAGTATCACGCGTTTATCTTTCTGAAGTGGAGTACGTGAATAGTGGGGTCCCAACACATGGCACAGGGTTGACCTGTGTAGCATTCATCCTAGGGTAGGTTATATGGGTGATGAAACTAGCTCCCGTACATGTGAAAGATAAATCACCAGCACTAAAATGAATACAAAATTTTGAAATGTCAAATAATATGACAGACTGACAGGACTACCACCGGTTGCAAGATATCGTAGTCGTTTGACTATGGATTATGTCGAAATGCTGCGCTAATAAGAAGTCAAGAGATAATGTATCTTCAGTCGGTACATGTATTACTGCGGCAGGAGTTCTATGGGGTTTGAAAATTGCAGTAGTTTTGCTCAGAATTCTAGTGTCTGTGTCCAATACCAGGTGGTTTATTAAGGCATTCCGCTATATTTATTACCATACTATCCTTCATGAATAAAGTAATCGGTTCAATGCTTGCTTAATATTTCGATGTACAGGGTGGCTTACCAATTACACTACAAAAATAAATTGAAATAACTTTTTTCTTAATCAATGTATTCCATTTATTTTTATTTATTGTATAGAAAATTCGAGTTTATTTTGTATAACCGATTGATTTTGAAGATGATAGATCGTAAATAAATTCCTAGGTCATTCACGCATATGCGACACCTGATCAGAAAATTACTTATTATAAATTTTTTTCAATTATTGTTTAAATGAACTCCTTCAATTCAGTCAAATTTCTTGGTTTCATTTTGTATACCTTTTGCTTGATATAACCCCATAAAAATGATCTGGTGCAGTCAGGTCAAGTAACCTTGGGAGCCAGCGGAAAGTGGAGTTCCTGGACTTTATTTTGTTAGGGAATTTTCATAGGAGCTTCGCCATAACCGCTCTGGTTAAATGTGCACTTGCTCCATCTTGCTGAAACAAAATGCTGTTGAAACGGATATGTCTTCGGCGCAGTTCTGGGAAATTCTTTTAACATCTATAAATAACTGTTCCCATAGACAGTTACTGTTACATACGTGCGTCACCCTGTATTAGAAAGATTTCATAAAACTTTTACTAACAGAAGCGATATTTTCGCCAGTGCATACATTGTGATGACGCTCAAGCCTGACCACATTTGTAACGCTTCCAGCCTCTTCAATTTTTTTTATAATCTTGGCAATTTCTTGCAATTTATGACGACCATAATCACCTCTTAATGCATGAAAAGCATCCACGTTTGAATCTCCACTTTTGTAGTAAGTTTTAGTTAATTTTATATTAACGCGTTCTTTGGTTGTTAAGCAATCCGTATTCGTAAATGGCAAAACTTTCACTAAATAAATAACACTTCAGATGACAGGTATTTAATAACAGCTGACAGCCTTGCCAGACCGGCGGTTTTGAGACCAGTAAATGGATAACTCTATAATACTTTTCGATACACTCGTATTTAGGACTTTAGGTGTTTCGATTATGTAGAATAATTTTTAGATTTTGCATTTTCAAGTTTGGGAGCTAAATCTGGCGAATAAGGAGCGTGATGAGGCAAATCGAACTTTATTTCATCACCTAAAAGCTGCAGTAAATTAGCACAATATTCGCCGTTGATGGTAATTTGTTTCAGAAAATAATCAATAAAAATAATAACAATAATAAACAAACGCCAATGACCTTGTCTGCAGATGGAATCGTCTTCACCTCCTTTGGACACGATTCTCCCATTCCACACCACTGCTTTGGCTGTTCCTTTATCTCAGGCGTGAAGTCGTGGACCCATGTCTCATCCATGGCTGTAAATTGACGGAAAAATTCGGCTTTATTTCGGCGAAACATCGCCATACATTCTACTGAAACATCTTCACGACGCCAATTTTGCTCTATTGAAAGATAGCGCGGCACCCATCTTGCGCATAGCTTTCTCACCTTCAAATCTTCGGTCAATATGCGAAGTTTAGCAGTTTTTGAAATACTTATCATTTCAAATGACAGGTATTTAACAGTTGACTGCCTTGCCAGACCGGCGGTTTTGAAACCACAAAGTGGATAACTCTATAATACTTTTCGATATACTCGTATTTAGGACTTCAGGTGTTTCGATTATCTAGAGTAATTTGTAGATTTTGCTTGGGGCGATGGTTACTATTTCCGACTATCGTTTGCATGGTCCTGCGCTCAAATCTATGATTGTTTGAACGACGGTCACCTCGATGTGTCTGATGAGTAGTCGAGTAATCAATCAGTCTGGTAAATGGTTTTCAAACTGTGACGTCAATCGGTATGTTTCGTTGACTGCGGCCACAACTGAATGCGAGAAGCTTTCCAATATCTCATTCATGGAATGCAATCTAATTTGGTTTAATTTATTGTGCAAACAATTCGTTTCTGTCCAAAATCATCGTTTTGTTTCTTTCCTATTGAATACAAGAATAGCAATAGATTGAAATGGCATGAAGTGCTGACAGATCTCATTTGTAAGTTGACAAATTCTTTTTTTTTTTTTGTTAGATATCGATTCATATCAAAGTCTTAATAACAGCAAGCATTCTAATCCATAATATCGCAATGAAGGTGCCTGACACTTTCCTTAGTAAATAACAAAATTGGCTATTTTAACGGTGGCAAGTGGAACAACAGCCGTAGCCAAGTGGGCTAAGGTGGCATCGCTAAAGAGCTGTTTCACTAATATTTACTGACATTGTTTGATTCTAAGCTCAGCTTCTCAGCTAAGATCGTGTTGCTAAAAACAATAACTAGCACAATTTTCTTCATTTTTGTTTGTTCGTGAGTAGAATAGTTGTATTTGACTAACATTGTCCATTCCCATTATGCTGTCTGTGGTAGTTGCTTTTGATGGTCGTTGTAACTACACAACCATGCGTAGCCATGTGTGTACATATATGTGATTTCCCATAAATACTTTGAGTGTAAAATTGTGTATACGACGTTTTAGTTTCAACTTTATACGTCTACGTTCCAAACAACCCCTGCCTGCCCGCCCCCCACAATCCAATGAGAATGTTTTGTGAACGTTTCAAAACTTTTATTGTTGGCCGTACTGATGTCGGTGCGATGGTGGATCTGTGTTTGCATTAAATAAATCGCATTGTAGCATAAAAATACATTAATGTTTATTTAAACATCACAAGTAAGACGTTTCATTTTTGTCCTTGTTGTTTGTTGTTCCGCGTCTTCTCACGGACCGTCATAATAAGCTCTTTTTTTTGCGTACGTTTCGCTTTTTTGAGGTGCTCCTTTTGCCGTCTGACGTGGCTTCCTCGCAATTTGCTTTGCTTGTATCCCTCTGTGAATGTCAAGCATTGCGTGAAATTGTGTCAAAATAAGTCATGCTTAACACGACTTTTTTCGTTCTCTCTCACTCTGTCGTTCTCTCTCTCTCTCCTCTGTCAGCTTTGAGTGTGTGTGTGTGTGTGGGAGGTTAGCAACAATTCGTTAACAATAACTCTGGTTCTTTCGTTTAAATTCATACAAAAATGTGAATTTGTCACACACACATGAACGACGTCTATGGCGGGTTCTCCACTTTAAATGAATGAATAATTTTACATAATTTAAAATTAATGAAAAATTACAAGAAAGAATGACAAATTTTCGAGTATCAAAGCAAAGAATAAAATCCCTCTAAGCAAAAATTGTCAACATATTTAATGATGCTAATTCTTCAGGAGACAACAAGAAGATGTTGCTGGTTATTTTGCAATAAAGGAAATTCTTGAAATATGATAATTTTCTGTTGTGAAAACCGAAATTAAATTTATTTTAGAAAAGCCAGATTAAAACGTTTAGCGAATGCTTAAATAAAAATCAATACTGATTCCAGAGTGGCTGCGATTTGAGTATTCCGCAAACATTTTACAAATAATTCCCTGATCCTCTGCCACAGCGCTGGGTCATTTCAAGTTTATCATTATCTTTTGTACGAGCGCTGTCCCAAAACTGCCGACCTAACAAAGAAGACACAAGGAAGTAGGGAAGAATTTTCTTTATTTTTCAACATAATCTCCTTTTAGCTCGATAAACTTTTTACAGCGCTATTCAATAGCTTCTGTATCCTGTTTATAGTAAGAACTGCTAAACTCCTTAAAATAGCCATCAACGCAGACCCCGGCTTTCCATTGTTGGTAAATTTTTACCACCGTGCCGCATTTTCAAGTTTGGGAGCTGAATCTGTCGAATAAGAAGCGTGATAAAGCAAATCGAACTTTAATGTGTGAATGTCTGAACTGGAGCATTATCTTGATGAAACAACACCTTCCTTTTTCGCCAAATACGGCTTTTTTCCATAATTTCATCATCTAAAAGCTGCAGTAAATTAGCACAATTTTCGCCGTTGACGATATTTTCTTTCAGAAAATAATCAATAAAAATAATAACAATAATAAACAGACGCCAATGACCTTGTCTGCAGATGGAATCGTCTTCACCTCCTTTGGACACGATTCTCCCATTCCACACCACTGCTTTGGCTGTTCCTTTATCTCAGGCCTGAAGTGGTAAACCCATGTCTCATCCATGGCTATGAATTGACGGAAAAATTTGGCTTTATTGCGGCGAAACATCGCCATACATTCTACTGAAACATCTTTACGACACCGATTTTGCTCTATTGAAAGATAGCGTGGCACCCATCTTGCGCATAGCTTTCTCACCTTTAAACCTTCGGTCAATATACGAAGTTTAGCAGTTTTTGAAATACTTATCATTTCAGCTAGCTCACGCGCGTTTATCCCATACCATTTTATGGATTTTCTTAACTGTGTCTGCCGTGGACACCATAATTGATTGACCACTACGTTGTTCGTCTTCGCAGCTCGTACGGCCTCGTTTAAACTCTGCTACCCAATATTTTACAGGTGTAAAAGAAGCAGCAGACTCTCCCGGAGTAGAATATAACTCGGCTTTAATATTGATGATATTGAGGCATATTTATTTTTTGCATATTTACGAATTCACCGACATCGTTTACTTTTGATGGCTCAAATAGAAATTTTAAAAATCTTAATTTTAATTGTAGGAGTATACACCTCTTTAAAGGAAACGAAGATTTTTAAAGGAGCATCGACCGAATGGGCGCATGTAAATGCTTCACGACCTTGAAACTTAATACATATGTTTTATAAGGTTGCCACTTTTCATCACAATAATTCTTTTCTAAACTATTAGCACTATCTATATGTCAGGTCGGCTGGTTCTGGGACCACCTTTGTAAAAGCTGAATGAGGAATATGGTGCATGTGCTTTCTCCGAATTGCAAGTCATTTTATCGATACGTCCGTCCAATTATTTGAGCATGATGTCGATAATAGTCATTTCTTATAAATGTTCAGATACCCAATTACAAGGATATAATGTATGTAATACAACTTCAAGAATTTAATGAATGAAATAATGAAACTTCATAAGTATGTTTGAAAGGATAACACGATGAGGAAATATTTTCTTTGTTAACATTCATTGCATTTATTCAACACTAGTAGATTTGTAGGGGCTACAAATACTAAAACAAAATAATTTAAGTTAACTTACTTACTAGTGTGGGATGAAAATAAGTCTATCGAGGTCAGTGGGAATAATAATGTGGCTGTTTGATGGCTGGGCTTTTCTATTCGTTACTGATTGATTATACTTGGTAAACTCTCATTCGGGCACGCTTTCCATCACACATACAGTGCATCACCATTAACTAATATGAAAGATGCATATGTATGTATGAGTTAAGGTTCTGCGACTGTCGGCCAGCATAGACTATATTGTACACTTTTTTTCCAATTTGGCGATTAAAAAATCAGTAAAGGACACTAATTGAGATTCGATATTAATTTAAAACAGGCTCGATTTTCGCAATAGACGTTCCTTTTCCTATATATGAGCATATATAGTTTTGTAATTTTAGCGATTCAAAGCAAACGTTACCCGCTCCTGTTTTCGACAAAATTAATACGGATAAAACGACAGTGAAATGTAAAGTAACGTTCCACTAACATCAAAATAACAGAAATGAATCAAACAACATTCTATGTAAAAACAAGATAAAACAAACAGGAGTTCAGTTGTCCTGCCATGCTGTTGTTGACCTTTCACTAATACAAAGGCAACAACACTACCCCACTACTGCTGGCGTTGTCGTCTGCGGTCAATTTCAAACTTTTACAGAATGTCTAAACTTCAATTTAGATTATATATGTAATTTTAAGATTATATATGTTAGAATTTACCATTTAATTTATATTAAAATTAGCCTTTTTTTTTTTTTTATATTAAAATGCACTTTTGTGTCGATATCATTGTGAATGTACTCAAATTGTTGCCCATTAAGTGGTTACTCAAATTCATTGAGTGAGAATATGTGTACTAAATTTAATTGAATTCTGAATTTTAACATATGAAATTAACTATTGTCGGAAGTAATGAGGAAAAATCACTTACAATTCAGATCTCAACTGGTAAGCACAATTCGTTGTCTGAATAAACCTCCTTTTGAATTGGCACTAATTCTAATTCTCATTTTTTTTTTTATCGCCACTTGTAATTTCTTCACGATTAATTTCATTGCATATAATTTCACATGACTGTGAAATTATATGATTTCACATGACTGTGAAATT
>JAHXMU010000422.1:36680-51366 GCA_019455685.1 Philornis downsi
CCCTATTTCTTTTTTTAAAGGCTCGTAGACGAAAATTTATTTACATTAAAAGAAAAACCAAACACTAATTTCTTTTGTTATAACATTAGAAATAAGATAAATACTAAACCAATAACAAAAACAAAAATTTAAATTCAAAAATTCAGTATTTTTCAAAAGTAAGAAAATAATCAAAACACATTGGATAAAATAATAAGTATATTTAGTTAAAATAAATTAAAGTAAAGTAAAAAAAATCAAGTTTTTCTGTTTTTTTCTGGTCAAGTTTTTCCTTTTTTTTCAATTTTTTTGTTGACTCTTTTTGGCATGCTGACAACAAGCATCTTGCAGGTTTCTACTAGTATTTCATATCAAGTTTTTTTTTTAACAAAATTTCATAACTGATTCTTATTTTTAAGAACCTCCTTTCTAATTCTTTGTTTCAACTCTCCTCAAAGATTATCGATTGGATTTAAGTCCGGAGATTGACTTGGCCAGTCAAGAAGGGCAACATTATCATCTTGAAACCAATTCTTTATCAACTTAGAAGTATGCTTCGGTTCGTTATCCTGCTGGAATGTCCACGTAAGAGGCATACTTTCCACAGCATATTTCAGCATCGTATTTCCCAAGACATCTTTATATCGGTAATTCGATATATCGGACCGACACCATACTACGAGAAACAACCCCAGACCATAATACTGCAGCCGCTGTGCTTGATTGTCTTCTTTATAAAGCGAACATGGAATTCCTTACCCTTAGGACGTCGAACATTCCGGACACAGTCGTTTCCAAATACATTAAGTTTTGTTTCATCGCTCCACAAAATGTTTCGCCATTTTTTTTTCACCGTCTCCTCCGTACCAAATGGAATGACTTCTTGCAATCTGGCCTTTAAATTTGTTTGTCTAAGTAAAGGAACCCTTCTGGCTATTCGTCCTGGTAAATGTGCTTCTTGTAGTCTACGACGAACTGTTCACAATGAAATTACATTTCCAATTTCTGCTGAAATCGCTCTTGAAGACACAAACGAGTCCTTCTTCGCAAGTGTTACAATACAGACATCTGTTCTTTTTAAAGTCTTTTGGGGTTTTCCGCGAGTGTCGACGGGCTTTTTAAGCTTTAAAGCATTTTGCACAAAAATAGCAACTGATTCATAGTTTGTGCAATAGAATGAAGACTTTGGCCACTTTCTCTGAGTCTTGAAACAATTTTTCTCTCCTCCGGAGAACAATGACTTTTTCAGCCAATGGCTGATTTTTTTGCTATATATTTTGTTATGAATAAAGAAAATATTAAAGAATTGATCAATGTATTTATTATTTTGACCAAGTACTGAAATCGCACATGAACAAAACTAACTCACAATGAAAACAACGGGGAAGCCCCAGTTTTATTTTTACTTTTAAAGGCATTGCCACATTAAAGGTATTTAAATAAAAGAGAATTGCCATGTTTACTTGCCGTTAAAGTAACTAAAATTAAACATAAAGCAAAAATAAGCAGGTGTACTTATTTTTTCGACCATATGTGTGTTTGTTGGGCTGCACATGCACGCAGTACGTTGCTGACTAACACAATTAACAGGGTTCACAATTAATTGTAATCAGCGCGTCTCTTTCATGTTATACATTTGGAGGAAGCCAATTGAGACAACACCGTGCCGCAGGTTCCGACGCGACAAAGACAGTATTTCGCATTCCATGTATTTCATTAACCACATATTTCAATTAACAACACCAGTTTATGTCTGTCTGCGTCGGTGGTCCTCTCCATTATCATTACCGCTTAACCGACCCATCTGCCAAGTAACGAATTATAAGTCTAATTAAAGCCAAAGAAGAACAATGAAATCTCATTTCATGTGCAGACTTTGTCATTCCGCTCTGGCGACAACAGTCCCACTTAATCCTAGAGTTAAAATGCAATTTACTTCGATGAGTAGAAGCATCATTTGCACGCGTTGCGGACGTGTTGAAGTGTGAGTGTATATTTGCAGAAAAAAAGGACACAATATTTTTCTCTAAATAACTAAATGTAAGTAAATTTAATATGAGTAAACAGCAGATGATACAAACCTTATTCAGCTCATTCACACAGAGCAAATGTACGAATGTTAAACGACTTTGAATGCAATATCATGAAAACAATATTTCTCCCCCCCCCTCCTGTGCGTTACATTAGCTCTACGTACTGTTGATACCAGCAACAGTAGTCGTTGTGTGTTTGTGTGTGAAAGTTTAGTAGGCCGCAATCAAATTTATCTCGGATTACTTTCACTACAATGACAATGCAAATGTGATCCACATCCTCGCAGCCCCTTGAAGTTTTACCACAATGAGCAGCTCGTTATATTCGTTCCGTGTGCCTGTGTATTTAGTTTGCATCTCAGAGCTAAGCTCATGTCATTTCAAATTCACATTTTTGGTATTTGGATTTAAGTAAGAAATAAACAAAAAAAAATGAACGTTTGCTGTTCGTTCCCACTCACATTTCTACAGCCACATACAATGTGAAACAACAACTATTATTCGAACAAGAGTAAACAAAATTTGAAACAAAATAAACTGTCAGCATGACAGTTCATTATGCTATCAGTTGCAACAACAGTCACGTTCTCTGTGTTGTTTTGTTTACGCATAACCGAATAACCAATTAGAAGTTAAGATGTTTGGCGAAATAGATAAAATATCGACTTAATAAATACGAAGATCGTTCCCTAACATAGTTTTGGCAATTTTTGAGAATGTACAGAAACTTTGCACTCTATACACATTAATAAAAATTAGCAACGTGGACAACAACTTTAAGCAAATCTTGAGAAGCCAAATAGTTTGAGAATCCCACATGACTTGCTGCTACCGGTACGCCTTAAATAAGTTAACAATTGTCAAGAATGCACAATATAGAAAGAAGAAACGCACACCACATCAAAAAAGTTAAGATTATAAGTATGACAGGGCAGTCCCAAAACAAGCCCACCTGTTAGTTTGAAAAAAATTATTTTGCTGAAACGTGGCAACCTTATAAAACATATGTTTTAAGTTTCAGGGTACCACGTTCTTTAGTATTTTTACTTGACATCAAAAGTAAGTGCAACTGCGGGAACTTTGCTTCAAACTCAAAATTCGACATTTTCGCCCAAAGAAAAATATGTTTCCGACACAAAAACGCTAATACTACACGGTTATGATGTTGCCAGGTGTCCAACTTTACAATACCACGTTTTTCATCTGACAATTTCAGTGGCATCACATTGGTGGGGCTATTTGCTGTAAAACGACAGACACATAAAACATATGTTTTAAGTTTCAAGCCGCCACATTGTTTAGTATTGTTATTTGAGCCATCAAAATTTTGCGATCTCAGTGAATTATAAACATGGAAAAAATTGTACAAAGTTATGTAATTCAATATTAAAGCCGAGCTAGATAATAAGCTGGAGGAGTCTGTTCCCTCGTTTACGACAGTTAATTATTGCGTGACAGAGTTTTAACGAGGCCGTACGAGCTGAAAGAGATTAACACCATAGTGGTTAATCAATTGAGGTGTCCACGTCAGACAGGGTTAAGAAAATCCACAAAATGTTTATTAATTATCTGAATTGGTAGGCATTCCAAAAAGTGATGTACATCGCATATTGACCGAGGATTTGAAGACAGGCTATTAAATACACAGTACAACAGCCAATCTGGGGGGTGAAAAATTCCAAGTCAGGGTGATGGTACTAGGTCAGTATAGTAAAATCCTCAAAGGGTTTCGCGTTCGTATGTGTCAGTTTTTTTTATGACCTTTTATATTTTTTCCTTATCTTGATGTTTTTTCGCTTAGTTGTAAAACTTTGGCAAAAACGTAGTTTGACGTAACTTGAGAACGATTAGTTCGATTTTGCTGAAACAAATTGAGAAAAATTAAGAATTACATTTCCTTTAATCCATTCATTTACTGTTTCTCTACCAAATCAACATTTTTGCAATTATAAATAAATTTATGAAGAAAATTTTGTCAAAAATTTTTTTTTTAATCATATAAATCCCAAACGGAAAAAACTGTCAAGTCTTATAACTTTTACGTAAGGCCACATAACCTATAAACAAAATGCGACATAGATCATAGAAATCGATTAACGGGTTCTGCTTTTATTTACAATTAAGTGAAGGTATCCCATTTTGACAAGAATATTGATATTTGTTTTTATTCAAAAAAAGTGTCATTTATCGCGTTTTTTTATAAATTTTCCCCAATAACTCCAGACTTCTGGCCATAAACTACTAAAAAAATAAAGTAAACATTTTTATAATTTTTTATTTTTATTTTATTTATTTATTTTTATTTATTTTAATAAATATTGCCTAGACTTTTTCGATGGTGGAATTTCTCACCCCCCAGACAAAAACCCCAAAAATGTTCCACAGTGATATCTCTATCATCTCAAGTGTTATTTATTTAGTGAAAGATTTGCCACTTAAGAATATAGATCGTTTACTACAAAGTGGTGATTTAAACGTAATTCAACACAACCGATTTTGGCTTTGCTGCATGAGAAGTTTCCATGTTTTGGCGACGTCGATTGGTTACAAAGATCATGCGATTTGACGCCGTTAGACTTTTTTTTTTTGTGGAGCTACGTAAACACGATACGTAGATAATTCCCAAACGTACCGCCCGAAAAAGGATACACCGCTGCAACCACTCCAGAGGCTTTAATTTATATGACATTGTATTTCGTACATAGAGGTGCTAGGTCAAAACTGGTAGAGTCTTTGCGCTTGAATGCGGAGTTGCATTCAACATGGTGCTACAGACCCATAGGATATCTGAGTTGGTAAGATAATTTCCGCCAAAGAAATTATGTACGACCATAATTAATTTGCCATCTTCGGGCTGGAAGAAAGGGCTCACAGTTGCGTAAGGTTACTTCCAAAATTGTCAGCTCCTATTCCTGTACGAGTACAGTCCTAGTTCACTTAGCTATTCCAGAGGGGCGCTGGCAATCGCATTGTATTATGCCCAGTGCGTTTAGCACACCGTGGCTAAGATCTTCATGGCTAGACTCACATGAAATCCTTGTGGATTATGTACATGTGCAGAATCTTTGTTTATGACACAAGGAAGAATCAGTTATGAGGGCTTTCGAGAGGAAAATAATTCGTAAAATATCATTGTTGATAGTACAGGGTGGCGCAATAGAACGTGCATATTGCATCATCTTTTTTTTGCGGGGTAGCAAAGGCGCGGGCGGGGGCGCCTACATTGTTGGGTTGGCGGGCTCATGGAGTTTTAGTCGCTATGAATCATTTCGACGGGAAGCGTCGCGCATTTTGTGTGCGCGCATTTTACGAGAACTCTCGTTCATATATTGCTACTAGGCGACTATATTGTGCTGAATATGGACTACGGCGAATTAGTGAAGCTCCGAGTGCTAATTTAATTAAAATATGGGTAAAGCGTTTTGAAGAGACCGCTTCAACATTTAAACCACAAGCAAATGGTCGCCCAAGAACATCTAGGACCGAAGACAATGTTGAGAGAGTTACGGAGTCAGTACGAGGAAATCCACAAATGTCGACTCGCAAGAGATCGTCTCTCTTACAATTATCGCGACGAAGTTTGCAACGAATTTTAACATTGGATCTTAAACTGCATCCATATAAGCTGCACTTAACACAAGAATTGAGAGAGTCGGACTTCATAACAAGGCTGGCATTTGCTAATGAAATGCTTAATCGATTTTCCAATTTTTGACAATATCCTTTTCTCTGACGAGGCTCATTTCCTCATGAATGGGTTCGTAAACCGTCAAAATTATCGTTACTGGAACAGTGAAAATCCCAAAATCAAACACCAGAAACCATTGCATAATCCTAAAGTGACAGTATGGGCAGCAATCTCTGGCAGAGGATTAATTGGTCCTTTTTTCTTCGAAAATGCGCGGAGCCGAAACATCACGGTTAATACGGAACGCTATGTTGAGACGTTGGACGGATTTTTGGTTCCAGAAATTGAAAGTTCAAGAATAGTGAATTCCAGAACTTAGTTCCAACAAGATGGAGCTACCTGTCACACATCAAATGACTTCATGGCGGTGGTGAAGCAGACTGATTTCGATAAGAGGTGACATCCCATGGCCCCCACGTAGTCCAGACTTGACGTCTCTTGACTTTTTTTTGTGGGGATACCTCAAGCACAAAGTCTACAGTAATAATCCAAGAAACATCGTTCAGCTCAAGGAGAATATCCGTGGTGAAATGGCAGCCATTACACCAGTATTACTGAAGAAAGTTTTCAATAATTTTCGTTTGCGGTTAGAGGAGTACCGTCGTAGAGAGGGTCTCCACTTAGATGATGTTATTTTTAAAAAATAATCCCCATTTATTACTCTACAATGCCTTAGATTTATTTTAACCATACCTTTTGTATTTATTTTTTAATCTATTTTTTAAATATGCACGTTCTATTGCGCCATCCTGTAGTATCGGACTAGTGTGAATCACTGGCTGTACGTGCTGTATACCGCCATCAATGTGGTCAAGCTGAGTGATGTTTTGCGGATGAACCCAAAACGCTCTGACACGAAAAGTCTTCAATAATGATCTCGATGAGCGACACTGTGGAGAGCGACTCTAGACCAAAAGCGGAAGGACCAAAATCGCCCCGACACATAAAGTCTTCAATATTGATCTTGATGAGCGACCCAGAGGAGGGCAACTTAAAATACCAGATTTTTAAAACACCATCAATATTGAACGGTTTAGAATTTTTGTTCAAGATTTCTGAACTAATGGAAAATCATATTACAAAACTATGTGATACGACTTAAGAGTCAGTTAAATTTATTTTGGCAACTTATGTAAATTGAAATTTGTAATTTTGTTAGAAATCACCTTGTAATACACATTTCAATAATACCTATATCTTAGAGACGAGTCGAAGAACCATTCCTTTTTTTGTTCATGTACACCAAACTAGAAGAATAGTAAATTGTTAGCTTTGCAATGGCATCTGTAACCCTCTCGGTTACACAGTTGTCCGTAATTACTCAAAACCAATTTTAAAGACTAGACCTACGTCCAAAGAACTGTAGTTTTCTTAGTACAAATTGCATCTCTCAAAACGTTTGGCAAGTTAAAAGGACAAACCTTCTGCTGTTGACTCTATTGTCTCATTAATTACTGCAGGGGCCAGGCAAGGGTAGCCCTTTCCCACTAGACATTTGTTAAAGCCGTATTAATGTTTACTTTGTTTAATAAGCAACAGCACCAGCAGCAAAGGAAAAATCTTTTGTGTCATTCACGGATGTTTAATTTTGATTTGCCAGTAACTGAAGAGCAGAGGGCAACGAATGGAGAAGGAGGGTGCTTCTCTGCTTTCCATAGACACTAATGTGTTGTAGTCATCGTTGTTTGTGCTCTTTTGTTTATTAGTCTTCTTTTATTTGAAGTTTCTTACCAATTTTTACTTGACAAGATAAACTGTGGCATCTCCGTCACACACACAACAGTTGTAAGAGTGCGTTTGTGCGGCCGGGTGTATAGACAAGTGTCAGTCTGTGTGCGTGTGTGTATATTTATACACACGTGATGTTTCATCATTAGAGGATTGTGTTTGATGCATACATGTGTGTGTGCGTGCATTAACCTTGTGTTTATTTGCGGTGTTGGCTTGTATCTTATTCTATGTACACACGCACACATACACAGGCGTAAGTACGATATATATACATTTCAACCAGCAAAAAAAACTATGTAAATATTTGTCAAATTTTGTATACGAATATGTGAGTTAATGTCGATGTTTCCTTCGACAGTATGCGTACGAGTATGTATACGTACGAATACATCTAACCTTTGTGAATGACATTCGTAAGGTGATATGTTGACTTTGAAAATGGAGAACTTGGAGCACTGCCACCACATCGAGCGTGTGGTGAGAGTGTAGAGAGAGAGAGGGAAGACAATGAAGACGATATATTGACAAAGGAAATGAAAAATTGCAGTAATGATTTGCAGTCAAGATTTGATCGATATTTATCATGGAAGTGAGAGTATGTTAAAGAAAATGGAAATGGAATACAGTTGGAATACATTTCCAAAATCAGTGCAGTACAATGATGAGATATGAAACCTGAAAATAAGATATACAATATCATGTGTTATTAGGTAAAGCGACTCTGTTGGGAATCGTAACATGGCAACACTAACTATAGCATGTTTCCTTGTGCGATCACTCTAACTACTCTTATCAGGCAATCGTTTGTTCTATGCCATTTATATGTCCCTCTATGACAGCTTTAATATAATTTAAACAAATAGTTCACCATGAACCGGAAATGACTTAATCAACTTCACATCCACTGATGGAAAAGCTTTCATGATGATGCGATAAAAATGCCCGAATAAATAATTAAATGAAAATAGTTAACATTTCGTTTGTCTCGATGAATATGATGATGTGATTGCATTGTTATGAACAGTTCTACTATACAAAACAAGGAGTGTGTGTGTGTGTATGTGTGTGTGGGACTGTGTCCATAAAGTCCTTTCGCTACGTCATGCGCACACACAAACACACCCAAAATTGTAACGTTATTGTCCGAATGTGTCTCTCAGTAGCCCCATTAACTAATCATCATTCCCATCTTTTTCATTTGCTTCATTTTAGAGCAGATGGGGTGACGCTATTCCATAAGTGTTGTGTTGCATATGTATTTCTATTGCCTTCGTCCTCCGACCGCATGTATATAGAAATGTCTCTACGTCTGTCTATCCATGTGTTTGCCAAGGATGAAAATGGTCACTGAGTTAGTTGAAGGATATATCTTCATTGGATGATATGTCTCCATATGTGTGTGTGTGTTTGTCACGTGTTAACTATATTTTCCTGTTTGTTTTGTCATCACACACTCATCCTGTTGATGGCTATGTCCATTTTGTTTGCAATATGTGATGCTGGCAATGTTGTTGTTTTTGTCATTGACTGATGTTTGTCATTTAAACATCAACAACAATATTCACGCCGTCATTTTCATCATCATCTCCATCATTAACAACGACCAACATCAACAAGAACTCATACATATGTCCTCGTACACATCTCTTATGTCCTTGCACTCGTGCTCCTCTCTATGTATCTGTGTGAATAGTTGTTTATGGTGACTTTATCCTTTTGCCATTCAGTCCAAGTAAATTGCGTATATTTTGAGTTGTGATATTGTTGAAATCCTTTTCAGTGAGAAGATGTCGTTTAATCTACTTGATTGACGAATTCCTTTTCACATTTTTCATTATCTCCAGCATAAGAGGATATACGAGTAGAGTTATTTTACATTTAGATTAATCATTTTCGGCAAAAATCTGGAAACGTTGAAATTCGTGTTTTTATTTGTGGCGTATTTGGAATATTAATTCAAAATTTATCATCTACTTAGGTGTGAAAGGTTTATACTTAGCGTCTTGAGAAGTCAAATTACTCGCTGCTAATGGACGCATTATCGTCAGATATTCGACCGTTGAAAATTTTTGCGGTAAATTTGCTATTAGTCTTGCTTCTTCGTCTTCTTATTCACACTATTCACTCCTTGTGGAGGAAATCGGCTCTAATCTACATCACCGTAAGAATATCTCACAACTAAGATTGCAATAACACAGAAACCAAGGACATTTTTCTGGATAAGAATAATTTTTTTTTTAGAAAAATTAGGGTGACAGTCACCCAAAGTATGATAGAGGCCGGCCGACCAACTGAGCTAAGGGGCTAAAACTTCTCATCAAAATCTTAGATAGGTTAAGTTCATCGACCTAGTAGCAACACCTGACCACACAAGAACTGAACAAATTTCTTGAAAAATTTGATTTTCCAAAACGAAAACATTTATTCGATAACTAAAAACACTACTCCGTGATATAGCAAAGATGAATATGGGAAAGAACTAACTCTACGCATACATTTTCTCAAGGACCAGCTTAATTTTATTTGAGGGTGATGAAAAATTATTAAAAAACATAAATTTTTAGCGAACAATAGGAAAACTTAATGCACAAACTATGTATGGAAATAGGGTGTATCTAAGAAGCCCACTAACATGACGACGAATCGGTATATCGTCCTCTATACTGAGGATTAACGCTCTAGTCTGCAGTAGAAGATGCTTAACGACGCGCGGTTTAAATACTCATTATGTAAAATTTGAAATTTGTTGAATTTTTTTAACATAAGTTTTCATTAATTAAAACCAACAAAGGTCGACAGAAACGCTTAGAAACCACTTCAATTTGTATACATCTATAAGCGAGCGTCCTAATTATGGACACGGTAATTGGAAACTGCCCAAAGTACGTTACATATTTCACATTGATGAAAACGATCTTAACCGAAATACTCTACATGAAAAGGGAAGATTTTTGTCATGCCTGCTTATCTTGCAACAAACCGGTATATCGTTCATAACACTGTAGGCCGTTGCAGTTGGCGGTGGCTACTTAAACTTCGGCCTGACTTTAAATACTCTTATGTTGATATATTTGATATGGCCTTAGAATTTAGATCCTTCCTAAGGGTTATCCATTATTCACCTCTAAGTAAAGTTAAATAAAACACACATAAAGTTAATATTTCTATTAAACTTTTATTTCATTATAATGTTTGGACCTAGCCGTTATGTATGGAATACAATCTCATTTAAATGACCGCCTCTGGGTTTGTTGCAGCAGTGGATCTTTTTAGGTTCTTCCAGCGTCGTTTAAAGAAAAATACTTCGCACCAAACAGTGACTTCTTTTGGATGCAATAGCTTCTCCACAATCACCTCTCGCTTCTCCGATTTTTTCAATGGGTTATGTAGTCTAAGTGAGTCTGTCTATTCATACTGCCACACTGACCTAACCTAACCTGCTACAAAAGTGGTAATTCAAACGTGGGTTTTCAATCGAAAAACATTTTTCTTTACCTATGAAGCTCATTTCTCATTCGGAGGTTACGTAAACAAGCAAATTTGTCACATAAGTCACTCGGAGAGTCTAGAAGTGATTGGGGAAAATCTATGGCATCCGGAAAAAGTGATTGTTGGGTGTATGATTATAGATTGGAGGTGTCATTGGGTAGTATTTTTTTTTTGTAAACCACGCCAAAAGCATCTACCGCTCCTACCAATCCAGAGGTGATCATTTAAATATCATTATATTTCGTACATAATGTTAAGGTCCAAGCATTATAATGAAATAAAAGTTTCATCGAAATCATAGCTTTATGTATGTTTTATTTAAATTTACTTAAAGACGAAAAATGGACGTCTCATAATGTCCAGATGCCATTCCTGTAAACACTGAATTCTCTACAATAAAGCTCTCCGTTTGGATGGACTAGACAAGGTTCAAAGGATGGATAGTCTGTGCATCGCAGGTGCGCTCCGCACTACCCCATCCGATGCACTAAATGTAATTCTGCATTTACTAACTCTACACATAATAAGTATGCAGACTGTCGCAGCTACGGCGGTAAGACTAAGATAGCTGCCACAGTGGTCAAACTGTGGTTACGGTCACAGTGTGATCCTTGACATGGTGCCTGGCAAAACAGGCACTATTGACTACACTCTGGCTGAACCACTGTTCGACAAGAAGTACCATATACTTATACCAGATAAAGATACTTGGGAATGTGGAATTTCTGGTACAAGACTGTATGTCGACTTCTACACTAACGGCTCAAAATTAAATGCTCAGGTAGGTTTTGGGGTCTACTCCAAAGACTTAGGGCTAAGTATAGCAGGAAGACTACATGATCATTGCAGTATTCATTAAGCCAAAATTTTGACCATTAAGAAAGTGGCAGAATGGCTAAGATATTACGTCCTCCCCACGGTGGGGATTAACATATCCTCTGACGGTCAAGCTGCCATTAAATCCCTGGATTCTGTCTTCCTGAACTTAGCATCAGCTCTGAATTGCCGCAGATCTCTTGAAGAGATGGCTCAGCCTTTCAATATTCGCCTTATGTGGGTACTAGGAAATTGCAGGGCAGACGTGCTAGCAAGACTAGGAATAACCTTATAGATTCCAGTCGAGTTGGAGCCCGTGGACAAGCCTCTAGCCACTTGCAAGCTCCTACTGCAAGATAGAGCATATTTAGCAGCAAATTGTAGGTGGGAGTCTGTCCGAGGCTATAATCAATCCAAATAGATGTGGCCTCGCCTGGATCTGAAGCGTTCACACACATTGCTGTCGCTATCAAGACCCGACGTCTCATTACTTGCATCCGTTATGACGGGACATTGTCTGATTAGAAGACATGCGGTGACACTGAAGGCTGCGACTAGTGACTAGTGCAGGAGCTGTAAAAATTAATAGGAGGAGGATTCTATAGAAAATGTTCTCTGCAAATGCCCCGCCCTGGCGAACAGGCGGAGACCAACACTAGGATCTTATTTCTTTAGGGACCTAAGACTTAGGTGCTTTTTGAAATGTTTAGGATGGTTCAACGGGGGAAACTAGAAACAGCCACACCTCTAGTTTTCGTGGTATCACAATGGACTATGTAATCTAAGTGAGTCTGTATTTTCAGACTGCCTCACTGACCTAACCTAACCTAACTTTCCGTTTATACTTAGCGTGCTATAAAATTAAGCCATCCATATATGGCAATGTGAGTTATGACAAATAGTTGGTTATCCTTTGTGCTTTATTATTTCCATAATTCCTCTTTATATTAAAAAACCTTTTGAACTTCCACTGACCGTCAGTGATGGAACATGTTGCCCAAATGACATAATTGAAGCCATTTGAGCAATTTGAAATATTTTCCATACTACTTAGAGTTATTGCTAAGACCGCAGTTAACCGAGTTTCACCTTAAAGCAGATCTAGTGTGTGTTTTCAGAAGTACCGCTTTTGTTCTATTGACAAATTCTTTTGACAACATAAATAATCCACGAACATAATAAACTAAAACATTCGCCCCACTGTGTTTTGTGCGATAATCTGCTTCAACCAAGCAGCGTCCTTGTTTGCTTCTCTTGAAGCGATTATAGGAACAAATATCAATAGCACACATACACACACACACAGCCAGCCACAGGACAAGTAACCAATTTTGCATATGTATTATTCTATATCGTAAAAATATTGTTACAAATATTTGCAAATATGTTCATAGTCTCGCATACGTGTGTACATCTCTGTGTGCAACTTCCTTATCAGTTTGTCTGTTCTGTTTGTTGAGGACTAGATGGCGTTCACTTGCCGGTCCTGTCAACCAATGCAATAAAGTTGCAGGAAACGTATGGCGATGTTGGAAAAAGTGATCTGAATCGGAAAAGCAAGCAGATATTTGTATAGCAGGAACCATAATATTATAAGCGGAATATTTTGTTTACTCGTCGCTTCTGTACCCACAAATGGACAATAAGCAAGCATAATAAAAGCAGTGACAAACTGGCGTATATGGAAATGATGATAACCAGTTGTGTTTGGTGTAAAACTAAAACTGCCTTGAACGAGTTGTAAGTGCGGCATATTGTGCTAACTTATTTGCATATTGCTGGCAAGCCAAAATGCGAAATAACATGAAAATATTTTGTAATGAACATTTTGTACATAACAATGACATTTTTGTCGTGTCACCCTTTTTGCACGCCAATTGTGAACGAACCAGGAGGTGAAACATTCTAGTACTGCCTTTAAACTAACAATGTTTGTGAAATCTTCAGCCTTTAACTGCACGCCAACAAGGTATCCAAGCGCATGAGCTGTGTTTTCAGTACTAAGATTGTACGTGCAGAAATGAAATATTTTGGCATTGTCACGCCAAAAGTGAAATTTTTGTGCCGGAATTATTCCTAATCTATCTCTGCTTTATATTTCACACGTGTTGCAAAGTAGTGCACAAACCGCGAACATTTGCATTTGCCACTTATGAGTGATTTAATAAGAAATCAAGCAAACTCCAGACAAGGAGAAATTATTATTAGACGTCCAGCGTTCTTAATTAATCCAAAAATGCAAACAATGTCTACCATTTGTTTATTTACCGTATGGACTTTGGTGGATTTAGGCATATATTTGTTCCGCTCTAGCAGTTGGTTGTTATGCCGTGCATCGACTCATATGCACACGCTTCATGAGGAAGGTCAAAATGTGAAAATCATGTCAAAATACTGTCACTTTTGTGCACCAGCCATGTCACGGTACATCATGACATAACTGTAAAAGACCGACACGACAATAACGGCAAAAACAACTACCAGAGGAAACCATCATTGTGTCAGTAGAAGTTTTTAGGTGTAGAACCATCTTGTCCCGTTCGCCTTTTTTCGTTTATTTCGCCTAGTGAATGAAAGGATTTTTGTACTCCTCAGATCAAAGTAAGAAAAAACGGAGACTGTGGTTTGTGTGACAAAGAGATGGGATGACTGGCATTCCTAAAAGCACACTTTAAGAACGATTTAAAACGATAATTAAAAAAATAGTTATTATGAATATTAAATGCACTGTTAGATAAATACTGGTCTAAAATGAATGCGGGCAGTTCCCGATGACAGGCATTAGTAATATAAACAAGCGTATTAAACTCATCTTAGTTAGGCCTCTCTCGAACCGTGTTTTTTTTTTTGCGGACGTTAGTTGAGAAGCACAACGCAATATCGTTTGTAGGGATATGATATTATTATATATACAGGGTTGCCCATATTCGACGGACCCATGTTTTAAAAA
>JAHXMU010000422.1:61366-79639 GCA_019455685.1 Philornis downsi
GAGCTCTGGAGAAAATCTCACACACACAAAGAAAAGTTTGGCGAGTATATTTTTGTACCCGTACAGCTGTTATAATTTTAACCCAGGATTAAAGGGGATTTTCCAAAGAACAAACGATGAAAACTGATGAACTTAAGTTAAGTGATGAGCGTCAGCATTTAAAGCACTGGTATCTAATGGCTTAACTGAATCAGAGGTTGGCAGGGTGCTAAAAGGAGTTTATTATTGTTACTTTATGGTGGGATTAATTTTGAATTCTGAATTAAAGAAGTTCTTAAATTATTGAAAATTTATAATATATATACGAAAATTGTACAAACCTTTTTAATAAATGAAACAAAATTCACCCTCCAGAATCCAGTCTATTTCAGCAAACCGGCATCTAAACCATAGTCAAATTCGAACGCCATTCAAAAGGGGAAATGTGCCTGATTAATTGGTCAAACGGACAACACCTACTTGCCGTAATTGGTGGTGAAGTGTGATTCACAGTTTCGAGAATATAAACAAGTGTGGGCGGGCAAAATCACATAGTGTAGAGAAGCTCTCCCTAGATTATCCTGGAAGTATGGTAGGAAATTGTTTTATTCCCACTAGTCAAATTCAATTGTCCGCCTCCGGTCCCTATGCCACTATGTTCGCCCTTTAGTTTACCATCTGGCAATATAATTGAAGATCTACTCATCAAATTCGTTTGGTCCTCCAACGCTCATCAGGCACATATACACACATGGTATACACACGCTAGCAATTACACATGGAGTAAACCTGCTTGCTTTAATGTGTAGTAGTAGTAGTAGTAGTAGTAGTATATGTCGACAATCGTTTTATGCATACACGCGTGTATTCACACAACAATCTGTCGGTCGACAGACAACAAGTGTCTCCGAAAATACAATTGTACATATATTTGGACGTATGTAGCAAATGTTGCTGCTGTTGTTGATGTTGTTGTTGTTGCTGTTGTTGTTATCATAGTTATTACCTTACCATGCCCTGGATGCTTGCATTCACTTATCCATTCATTTGTCCATCAGCAAAGTGCAGAACAGCAAATGCTCATCTGTGCCAATCTACTGAACGTCCCTCCGCATTAAAATGTTACTCTGCAATTCACATGCAGAAGCTTAACGATCTCTACTACAGCAGTTTAAAATTGAATGTAATAATATATGTGAGTGGATGTAATAAATTACAGTGGGTATATGAGTATTCTCGAAAAGTAGTATTAGTATTAGAGAAATTCTCTTGCTTTAATCTTAAATACGAGGGTCCCAATACTAGCTTCTATATCCTGTTTATGGAAAAAAAACTATCAAATTACTTAAAATAACCATCAACCGCAGACTCCACTTCTTCATTGTTGGGAAATCTTTTACCACCGAACTATTTTTTCAAGTTTGGAAATAGAAAATAGTCAAGGGAGTTATATCTAGTAAATAAGGTGCACGATGAAACAATTCGAAATGTAACTTATTAATTTTTAACATCGTAATAGTGAATGTATGAACTGGAGTATTGAATTGATGAAACAACAATTTCTTTTTCGCCAAATGCGGCCTTTTTCATAATTTCATCACCTTAACGCTGCAATAAATTAGCATAATATTCGCCGTTAATGGTTTTTCCTTTCAGAAGATAATCATTAAAAATATTCTCATGTGCATCCAAAAAAAAAAAAACAGGTGCCATGATCTTGCCTACAAATGGAACCGTCTTCGCCATCTTTGGACACGATTCTTCCATTCAAGACCATTGCTTTGACTGTTCCTTTGTCTCAGGTGTAAAGTGGTGGGCCAATGTCTCATCCATTGTTACCATAATTTAATCACCTAGACGCTATAATAAATTAACAGAAGATAATCAATAAAAATAATCTCATGCGCATCCCAAAAAAAACAGACGACATGACTTTGCCTACAGATGAAACCGTCTTTACCTTCTTTGGCCACGATTCTTCCATTTCAGACCACTGCTTTGACTGTTCCTTTGCCTCAGGTGTGAAGTGGTATACCCATGTCTCATCCATGGTTTTCATAAGTTCATTACCTAAACACTGCAATAAATTAGCAGAAGATAATCAATAAAAATAATCCCATACGCATCCCAAACAAACCGCATGACATTGCTTGCGACTAGAAACATCTTTGCCTTCTTTGGGCACGATTTTCCTACTCCAGTCCAATGCTTTAACCGTTTCTTTGTCTCAGATGTGAAATGACAGACCAATGTCTCATCTATTGTTATAAATCAGGACAAAAATACGGCTTTATGGCGGTGAAACAACGCCAAACACTCTACTGAAACATCTTCACAACACCGGTCTTGCTCTATTGAAAACAAGCGCGGCACTCATCTTGTACGCAGCTTTTTGGTCACTAGCTATCATTTCAACTAGTTTACATACCTTCTGCCGACGATTATCCAATACCAATACAATTTCATTAATTGTGTCTGTCGTGGACACTTCAATTGGTCAATCACTACGGTGTTCATCTTGACAGCTTGTACGGCCTCGTTTAAAATCTGCTAATCAATACTTTGCAGTCATTAACGAAGGCCCAAACTTTCCCAGTGTAGAATCTTTAATATTGGTTGGACTGAGATCTTTCAAATGGGAATATTGAAATACATAACGGTGACCAATTTTTCCCATGTTTACAAATTCACTGAGATCGTTTACTTTTGATGGCTCATATAAAAATACTAAACGAAGTGACGTTTTGAAACTTAAAGCTTAAACCTTATAAAATGGTTGCTACTTTCTGTGAAAACACTTTTTTTTTCAAACTACTGGCACCATCTATATGCCAAATCGGCTAGCTTTGGGACCACCCTGGTATTTCAATTGGATTCAATAATTAACAATTTTTCTAAAATTTCTTTAACTTGATTGTAGCCTCTGAAAAATGATGGCGATTATATGAGGGCAGATCGATAACTTGGATCAGTAAATGAAGCTCTCAAACTTGTACTCACTTAGGAATAAGCGAACCCCCTTGCAGAAATTCCTAGGCCATTCCAATATCAATTTTGGCAAATACCGGTTGGTTGTATCAGCGATATCCTTCTGGTGGTAGCTAAAGTAGTAAAGTGAAGTAAGTGAGTAACCTGACGAGCAAAATATCTCCTAGGTGTCTTAGTTTGCAACATCTGTTACGTCCGTCTGGTGAATGCGACGGAAAATTAGTTTTTTTTTTGGAAAACAGGAATAACTGTTGTGTAACCTTTAATAACAGCAGCTTTTAAAGATGGGTTATCTGTTTAGTGGTTTCAAAATAGTCGTCCTGGCTATGCTGTCAGCTGTTAAATATCTGCTATCTGAAGTGTTATTTAGTTAGTGAAAGCTTTGCTATTTATGAATATGAATCGTTTAATATGGATCGTGTTTTACCGAAGAAATCGTAAAAATAGTTACAACTTACTATAAAAGTGTTGATTCAAATGTGAGCTTTTTCAACCGAACAAAATTTTCTTCAGCGATGAAGCTCATTTCTCACTCGGTGGTTAATTCAACAAGCAAAATTGTCCCTTATGGGGCTCGAAGAATACAGATCGGATTGTGGAAAAGCCATTATATCAGGAAAAAGTGACTGCTTGGTGTGCATTTTAGTCTGGAAGTGTCATTGGGCCGTATTTTTTCGAAAACTACCTCAAAAGGATTCACTATTGCAACCAATCCAGAGGTGGTCTTCTAAATGACGTTGTACTTCGTTCATAATTGGACCGTTCATAAAGGTCCAAGTATTATAATGAAACAACAGTTTCATCGAATTCATAGCTTTATGTGTGTTTCATTTAACTTTACTTGAAAACGAAAACAGGATAACCCTTTATAACTCTTCCATTCATGAATGGCAAATGTTTCACTGTAACTACACGAGTCATCTGTGTATTACAACTTTTTCGAAATGAATTATCTAATTGCCGAAGCAACATATTGTGGAATTTAAAATGAAATTTTCACATTTTAATGTACTCAAATCGAATGTCTCTGTTGGTGTGCGTTTGTTGCAGTACAATTAAGCAACATTTAAGTATGTGGGTGTGTCAACTGCATTCACTCCAAATGCAGTTCGTAACTTTGTCAACTAGAACTTTTTGTGTTTAACATCAGCAATAATTGTCAGATTAAACACATTAGGAATAGGTGTTGATGTCCCCCATTCTCACATGAATTGGAAAAGTAGAGACTATCAGAAATATTATTTTGGCATCAAACTTCAAAAACAGAAATCATCAATATTATGAACTCGTAACCTACATGTGTAAGTAAACTTATGTACAAACTTATGTACACAAGAACACGAAATGTTTTATTGTCAAGGAGAAAGCGAGATGGAGGGAAAATGTAGAGAAAAAAAAATTATTAGGACGATATCGCTTGTATTGCTAAGTGATAGTGCGGGTCTGTGTCAGTTCGTCATCATGTATTGTCTCACCGGTCGCGAGTGCTATAAAAGTGATCCCAAGTGTGTTCTTGCAAATAACCTCTCTTGTCATCCTCGACAACAAAAAGAACAATTTATGCATTTTGTCTTATTTGAAGAGCAAAGACTTCCCCAGGATATTGTTTCTGGTTAAGTTATAAGCCGTTTTGCCGAAGATGTAACATGTATAAAATTATTTTCAAGATTACGAATCTTTGTCAAAATATTGCCATATTTTCCTTAGACGCAGCAAGTAATTTTATTGTACAGGGTGGCGCAATAGAATGTGCATATTTAAAAAATAGATTAAAAAATAAATACAAAAGGTATGGTTAAAATAAATCTAAGGCATTGTAGAGTAATAAATGGAGTTTATTTTTTAAAAATAACATCATCTAAATGGTGACCCTCTCTACGACGGCACTCCTCTAACCGCAAACGAAAATTATTGAAAACTTTCTTCAGTAATAGTGGTGTAATGGCTGCCATTTCACCACGGATATTCTCCTTGAGCTGAACGATGTTTCTTGGATTATTACTGTAGACTTTGTGTTTGAGGTATCCCCACAAAAAAAAGTCAAGGGGCGTCAAGTCTGGACTACTTGGGGGCCGTGGGATATCACCTCTTTTCGAAATCAGTCTGCCTGGGAACATCAGCTTCACCACCGCCATGGAGTCATTAGATGTATGACAGGTAGCTCCATCTTGTTGGAAACAAGTTCTGGAATTCACTATTCTTGAACTTTCAATTTCTGGAGCCAACATCCCAACATAGCATTCCGTATTAACCGTAACGTTTTGGCCCCGCGCATTTTCGAAGAAAAAAGGAGATTGCTGCCAGAGATTGCTGCCCATACTGTCACTTTTGGACTGTGCAATGGTTTCTGATGTTTGATTTTGGGATTTTCACTGTTCCAGTAATGATAATTTTGACGGTTTACGAACCCATTCATGAGGAAATGAGCCTTGTCAGAGAAAAGGATATTGTCAAAAATTGGAAAATCGATTAAGCATTTCATTAGCAAATGCCAGCCTTGTTAGGAAGTCCGACTCTTTCAATTCTTGTGTTAAGTGCAGCTTATATGGATGCAGTTTAAGATCCAATGTTAAAATTCGTTGCAAACTTCGTCGCGATAATTGTAGAGAGACGCTCTCTTGCGGGTCGACATTTGTGGATTTCCTCGTACTGACTCCATAACTCTCTCAACATTGTCTTCGGTCCTAGATGTTCTTGGGCGACCATTTGCTTGTGGTTTAAATGTTGAACCGGTCTCTTCAAAACGCTTTACCCATATTTTAATTAAATTAGCACTCGGAGCTTCACTAATTCGCCGTAGTCCATATTCAGCACAATATAGTCGCCTAATAGCAATATATGAACGAGAGTTCTCGTAAAATGCGCGCACGCAAAATGCACGACGCTTCCTGTCGAAGTGATTCACAGAGACTAAAACTCCATGAGCCCGCCAACCCAACGATGTAGGCGCCCCCCCGCCCGCGCCTTTTCTACCCCGCAAAAAAAGATGATGCAATATGCACGTTCTATTGCGCCACCCTGTATAACGGAGACTTCATCTATCAATTTTGGCAAAGATTGGGGTCATAATTGATATAGTTTTAAGGCGTATTCATGATAAAGTAGCTGGATTTTGTCAAACTTTAGTAATTAAATATGTGATAGCGAAGATTTGGAATGATTTGGAAAGAATTAAATTCCTGTAAGTAATTTCGACTAAGTATAAATGTTTTCGTCAGGAAATCAAATTTCATGTAGTACGAAAGAAATTATATATCCAATAAAAAGAACATTTCTCCCTTTATTTTTTTTTTTTTTTTTTTTTGTCTCCTTTGTTAAGTGGGCTAGTTTTGAGACCGCCCTCGTATATAAACGAAGGGGGCATTTTTGATCTGGGCACGATTTAACATATCGTCCACTATGTTGTGGACCAGGAGTAAAATATCTCTGTAATAATACTAGGTGTCTTAGATAAGTTGGCAACATCCGTTACGTCGGTATGGTGAATGCGGCGGAAAATTAGTTTTTTTTTTTTTTGGAAAACAGGAATAACTGTTTTGTAACCTTTAATAACAGCAGCTTTTAAATATGGGCTATCTCTTTAGTGGTTTTAAAATAGCCGTTCTGGCAAGGCTATCAGCTGTTAAATATCTGCTGTCTGAAGTGTTATTTATTTAGTGAAAGGTTTGCTATTTATGAATATGGATCGTTTAACAACCGAAGAAAGCGCAAAAATAATTAAAACTTACTATAAAAGTGTTGATTCAAATGTGGGCTTTTTCAACCGAACAAAATTAATACGATTTTATTTCAGCATTTCCTCAAACATTTTACCAGATTTTATCGAGTTTTCTTTATGAACTAAAATTAAAAGGGAATGTGTTTTTTTTATTTCTGAAAAAAATGCAATTTTATTTTGCATAGCTAATAGGTTTTGAAGGAAAAAAAATATTTATAATTCATACATGAAAAAAACTACAAAAGTTTCGACCTGGTCGAAAGTTTCACGTCTGTCCAATTATTTTTCAATGTCTTACAGAAAAGAGTTTTGTTGTCATCACATATTTATCGTAGCATTCATCAAACTCGATGACACGCTGTTGTGAATTGGTAATCAAGGTAAAGGATAAATAGGCTTTCAAGCGACCTAATTTAAAGTAATTCTTTAGAGTAGCTTTACTCTATACACACCTATTTATAAAATCATAACTGAGTTTACATAAATATTCCGTCAGTTTCTTTGAGAAGTTCTGCGCTTCCATCTAACCAATTTTTATACAGCCAACAGCCATCATAGAAATTAAATGAAAATGGAATATACTATTGATTGGCTACCATTCGGGGACAATGAATCAAAACAGCATACAATAGTGATTCTGAATCTCACAGCGAATCTTACATTGTATTCAATTCTTCTTCTTCTTCTGAATCCGCAAAGCTGTATTCAATTGCAAGTATCATTCCGATTCCAATATCCGCATAAAATTAAATTTTTGAAAAATTCTATATAGCGGAAATCTATAACTTAACGACAATGAATTCCGATAGATTTGTTTCAAAAATGCGAAAGTATTTTCGAATTTTCACAACTTATCTGCCGATTTTGGTTATCACCCATTTGCTGAAATCAAAATGTCTACTTCATTGCACTTTCAGGTAAAGTAAGAAAAAGGAAATAATAATTTTGACAACTTATCTGACGCATTTTGTTATCATCTACCTGCTGAAAATAAAATAAAGGATGTCCCTACAAGAACGCAAGATTTATATTTTAAACTAGCTGACCCGGCAAACATTGTTTTGCCTTCAAAATGTTAATGTGGTAAAAAAAAAAAATAATTGCAAAAATCTCTTCTCCAACGCCATCTATCACTTCAAATAAAACCTTTTAAACCTTCCGGAATACTCTACCAATAATTTAAGACCAAAATGAGCCAAATCGGTCCAACCGTTTTCGAGCTTTAGCGAGACTATTGCACAGCAATTGATTTTTATATATATAGATAAAACATAGATATTTAAAAAAGATCGTTAAACATTATTGTATCGTAAAGTAGACAGAATGAGGTTATGTAAGAAACGACACACCGGGCAGATGGCCGCCGCGACTTTGCTGGCACATACGCGATATTTTAATGAAATGTTCAATGGCCGTTTTGCATAAATGCTGTGGTATTTCATTAATCCAGAGTCCAATTTTCTCTTTTAAGACTTGAGTCGTCGTCGACTTGTTCACGTAAACCATCGACTTCAAAAAACCCCAAAGAAAAAAGTCTAATGGTGTTAAATCGCACGATCTAGGCGGCCAATGCTGGTCTTCAAAACCCAAAATATCACGACCGGGAAATGACTGATGCAGCAATTGAATTGTTTCTCTGGCTGTATGACATGTGGCGCCGTCTTGTTGAAACCACATGCCCTCCACATGCATTTCTTCAATTCTAGGCACGAAAAACCTGGTTATCATATCACGCTACCGAACACCATTGAATGTTTGCGCTTGACATGCCTCATTTTCATAAAAAAGGGTCCAATGATTCCTCCAGGCCAAAATCCACACCACACAGTAACACGTTGAGGATGCATTTGCTTCTCGTGAATCACTCGAGGATTTTCCTCAAACCAAATACGACAATTCTGCCTATTGGCGAAGCCATCAATATGGAAATGGGTCTCGTCACTGAAGATGATTTTATGCTGCGATTTCATGTTGTCTCTCCAATACCCAATTAATGAACTCCCTTCGCTGTCCATGATCAGTTTCTGAGTCTATTGAACTTTGTATGCATGAAGATGCAATCTTTCGTAAAAATTCGCTGCATAGTGGATTTGAAGACACCAATTTGCTGAGCTCGGTGTCGAGTTGAGGTGGACGGAGTTTGAGCGACATCATCACGTACAGCTGCGACATTTTCGGTCGATCGACCTGGTCGAAGCCGCGTTGTTGTCTTTACATCATTAACAGATCCAGTTTTGGCAAATTTATTCATTAATCTCTTTACAGTTGACTCTTTTGCAGCCTTATTGTGACCCCAAATTGATCGCAATTTGCGAACTGTAGCCCCAGAACTTTCTCCAATTTTGGTAAAACAATTTCACAAAGAGAATGCGTTGTTCATTCGTGTAGCGCTCCATTTTTACTAACCTCGTACCTTCTACTAGCAAATAATAACAATTGTTCAAATGTCAAACAATGACACTTCGAATGGCGCCAAATTTAAATCTTGCGTTCTTGTTGGGACACCCTTTATCTGCTTCAATGCGATTTCGCGCAAGGTAATTTAATAATAACGCTTATTTTAAATATAATGGAATGCCATTGCAACTTTAGATGCACTTCTAATCAAATTTACAATTGCAGAGTAAAAACTAAAGTAATTCGGGACTTCCTACACGTATCCCAGAAACAACACATCTCCTTTCGGGTAAACAGCATATTTTTTTGCATTTTTTTTTTTTTCCAATTCGTCAGAGCAAAATAATTTTGACAATGATGTAATAGATATTTGAAACCCAAGAACAAGACTGGCACCTTAGTTTTCAATTAAAAGAGGATAAAGAGAAAGACCACAACATCTTGCAGTTTGATTAATTATACAAAAATATGAAATGAACACCACAAAAGTGCACTGAAGTTTATAACGAACTGTACCTTTGGGATCCCGGTGCTATTCTGTACTTTTCTTGCTACTTGAGTTGGAACTCGTCATTCTTCGTTTGCAGTATTGTAAATTTTTTCAAATTCTCTTGTTTAAAAACATATTTTGCAACCTGTCCATTTGCGTTGTTTATCAATACAGTTGCCAAGTTTTGTGTTACTTCCAACTTTGCGCGTTGGAATAAACTTTTAACTATTCCTTTTGTATTGTGCTATCACTTCCCCTCACTGGGAAAATCCTCTTAAGCACGGCTATGGCAAATGGAAAATCAGAATACTGACGCATACTGTAAATCCAACTTATTGATATTCAAATGCGAGTCGAACGAACGTAAACACCTTCAAATACCAAATTCTGCAAAAGTTTTAACTTTTTTTTATGCTACTTTTGGTACTTTGGGGTTTTGGCTAACATTACACAAATAGTATTTGGCCAAAAGAACTTTTGGTCGAAATACTAAGATGAATGGAAACAGCAAAAGACTTGAAACATCTTTCCCTTTCAGTGCTGTTAATTTTACGTCTTACACAGTGTGTGCATTGGAAGACATTTTCATTTTCCATGGTTAGGAAAAGTCAACAAAACCATAGCCTGCAAGTGTTTGGAGTGATGAAAGCTCAATAAACGGTATGTAGGCGACTTCTTAGTGCATCTTAATATATTGAAAGAGGCAGCAGGCTTACACGTTAACTTGTTGTCATGCCACTTTGTTGTGCCCTTTTCAACTGACAGGATACCAACCAGCCAACCGACCAACTACGCTCAGCCTTTACAGTGAAATGCATTCAGCAAATACCCAGATTCCTGCGCTTTATTTGTGTTTGTATCATTTGAGTTTTGTAATCTTCTTAGTTAAGTTATTTCTTTCTAAATGTCATCTTATGCAAACTCAGTCGGTTGTTAGTTTTAAATGTCTCTTTGTTTATAGTTTATTTATCTGAGGCTTAAAGAGGATTTCCTGCGGTTTTGTGTAGATTGTGTAAAACAATTGAATTGTAATAATTGACTACTCTCACTATGGCTCCAGATGGACAGTTGTAAAGTTGCAAGTTCATAAGTGCAAAGTAATAAAATAGTTGATACAATTGAATAGTTGATATTGTATGAATGGTGTTCTGTAACCTTTCAGTATGTGTGAGTATTTATAATTTGGCCATAGTATTTATTAGTATTGTAATGAAAACGTAACGTATTCTGATTTTAGCTTGTAGTAATCCTTCATAAAATCATTGGATGATACTTTTGCAAGTTGGTTACATCATAACTTTAAACTGTTTCCAGTTTATTGATGTTAGCTTTAGCTAAATTTTTAGAAGCCATCCAAAGTTGAGCGACTAAGACGATGGATCGAAATATCATTCTAATCATCTTTTAGCCTCAGGTTAATGCAAAGGATTTTTAAAGCCCAAAACGGTGAATCCATATGGATCGATGGAGTTTCATTGGAAACACTGTTTGAAACAGTATAATATATATTTAAAGCTTAATATATTATTTATTTGAAAACAACGTGATCTCAATGGTGTTCTGCCAGAGGTCAAACTAATCCATATCCATTTGCCTTTCACAACATGTTCAAGAATGTTTTGAAAATTTTGCTTTTAATCAACGAATAAATAGTAAAATCGTTACAGCAATTTGAAAAATATCCTTTTTTCTATAGGAGAATTCAGTAATTGTATGCATAGATTTTTCCTACCGTAACGATGTTGCGCAGCTTTGAACTGAAGTTGTCTATCTCTGTGAGACATTTTCATCACCGATCAAGAGATAAGTATATCCCTCAGCTTAAGATGAGGCGCATAAAAGATGAAATACAGGGTGGCGCAATAGAACGTGCATATTGCATCATCTTTTTTTGCGGGGTAGAAAAGGCGCGGGCGGGGGGCGCCTACATCGTTGGGTTGCAGGCTCATGGAGTTTTAGTCGCTATGAATCACTTCGACGGGAAGCGTCGCGCATTTTGCGTGAGCGCATTTTACGAGAACTCTCGTTCATATATTGCTATTAGGCGACTATATTGTGCTGAATATGGACTACGGCGAATTAGTGAAGCTCCGAGTGCTAATTTAATTAAAATATGGGTAAAGCGTTTTGAAGAGACCGGTTCAACATTTAAACCACTAGCAAATGGTCGCCCAAGAACATCTAGGACCGAAGACAATGTTGAGAGAGTTACGGAGTCAGTACGAGGAAATCCACAAATGTCGACTCGCAAGAGAGCGTCTCTCTACAATTATCGCGACGAAGTTTGCAACGAATTTTAACATTGGATCTTAAACTGCATCCATATAAGCTGCACTTAACACAAGAATTGAAAGAGTCGGACTTCATAACAAGGCTGGCATTTGCTAATGAAATGCTTAATCGATTTTCCAATTTTGACAATATCCTTTTCTTTGACGAAGCTCATTTCCTTATGAATGGGCTCGTAAACCGTCAAAATTGTCGTTACTGGAACAGTGAAAATCCCAAAATCAAACACCAGAAACCATTGCATAGTCCTAAAGTGACAGTATGGGCAGCAATCTCTGGCGGAGGAATAATTGGTCCTTTTTTCTTCGAAAATGCGCGGGGCCAAAACGTCACGGTTAATACGGAACGCTATGTTGAGATGTTGGATGGATTTTTGGCTCCAGAAATTGAATGTTCAAGAATAGTGAATTCCAGAACTTGTTTCCAACAAGATGGAGCTACCTGTCATACATCTAGTGACTCCATGGCGGTGGTGAAGCAGATGTTCCCTGGCAGACTGATTTCGAAAAGAGGTGACATCCCATGGCCCCCACGTAGTCCAGACTTGACGCCTCTTGACTTTTTTTTGTGGGTATACCTCAAATACAAAGTTTACAGTAATAATCCAAGAAACATCGTTCAGCTCAAGGAGAATATCCGTGGTGAAATGGCAGCCATTACACCACTATTACTGAAGAAAGTTTTCAATAATTTTCGTTTGTGGTTAGAGGAGTGCCGTCGTAGAGAGGGTCACCATTTAGATGATGTTATTTTTAAAAAATAAACTCCATTTATTACTCTACAATGCCTTAGATTTATTTTAACCATACGTTTTGTATTTATGTTTTAATCTATTTTTTTAAATATGCACGTTCTACTGCGCCACCTTGTAAAACACACGGTAAAAAGTAGTAATAAGTAGTAGGCGGTGGTAGCAATTTCAGCCACCGAAACTGCTTTGGTGTAGTAACTTTTGCACTAAACGATATAATTAGACATCGACAGCATAGAATGACAATAATTTTTTCAAAAAAATCTCCACAGCCAGCTCACAGTGTCACGCCCCCTTACTTTTAGATAGACGTCCTATTTCAGCTACTTACTTTTGAGCGTATTTCCTTCCACCTGGTTCATATTTAAAACTAAATTGCCGATCTAACAAAGAGGACACAAAAAAGTTGGAAAAAATTTTCTTTATTTTTCAACATAATCCTATTTTAGTTCGATACACTTTCTCCAGCGATATTCAATGGCCTCTAAAACCCTGTTTATAGTAAAAACTCTGAAACTCCTTAAAATAACCATGAACAGCAGACTCCACCTCTTCATTGTTGGTAAATCTTTCATCACCGCGCCATTTTTTCATGTTTGGAAACAGAAAATAGTCCGAGGGAGCTAAATCTGGGGAAAAACGTGCGTTGCGTGATGAAGCAGTTTGAACTTTAATTAAAAAATTATGGTCACCTCCCCAAAGGATGTGTGATATGGAACATTGTCTTGATGAAACAACATTTCATTTTTCGACAAACTCGGCCTTTTTTGCATAATTTTATGACCCAAACGCTGCAATAAATTAGCATAATACTCACCATTGATGATTTTTTCCTTCTGTAGACAATTAATAAAAATAATCCCACGCGCATCCAAAAAAAAAAAAAAAACAGACGCCATGATCTTGCCTGCAGATGGAATCGTCTTTGGACTTGATTCCCTCATTCCACTCTGCTGCTATAACTGTTTCTCTGTCTCAGGTGTAAAGTGGTAGACCCATGTCTCATCATTGGTTATAAATCGGCTTTATTGCGGTGAAACATCGCCAAACACTCTACTGAAGTATCTTCAATACACCGTTTTTGCTCTATTGAAAGCAAGCGCGGCACCCATCTTGCGCACAGCTTGCTCATCTTCAAATTTTCGATCAAAATACGATGTACAATGCTTTCTGGAATGCCTATCATTACAGTTATCTTACGTACTTTTAGCCAACGATCATCTAACTTCATTATGTGGATTTTCTTAACCATATCTGGTGTGGACATCTCAATTGGTCGACCACAACGGTTCTCGTCTTGGCAGCTTGTACGGTTTCGTTTTAAACTCCGCTACCCCAATATTTTTTAGTCGTGAACTCCTCCAGAGTAGAATCCAGCTCGGCTTTAATATTGGTTGAACTGAGGACCTTACAAATGGAAATATAGAATTAGAAATTTTTTCCATATTTACAAATTTACTGAGATCGTTTGCTTTTGATGGCTCATATAAAAGTGCTAAACAACGTGGCGCCTTGAAATTTAAAACATATGTTTTATGAGGTTGCCACTTTTCACCAAAATAATTTTGTTCTAAACTATATGCCTCATTCATGGTTATAAATCGACTCAAAAATTCGACTCTATTGTGCTGAAATATCGCCAAACTGAACTGAACTCTACTGAAACATCTTCACAACGTTGTTGTGGCTCTATTGAAAGCAAGCTCGGCACCCATTTTGCGTACAGCTTCATCATCTTCAAATCTTCGCTCAATATACGATGCGTAGTATTTTCTGAAAAGCCTATCATTCCATCTCACATCACGCATCTCCAGCCAACGATCATCCAACACCATTATGTGGACATCTCAATTGGTCGGCCACTACGGTGCTCATCTAGACAGCTTGTACGGTTTCGTTTAAAATCTGCTGCCCAATATTTTTCAGTCGTAAACGAAAGAGCAGACTCCTCCAAGGTAGAATCTAGCTCGGCTTTACTGTTGGTTGGACTGAGGACGTTTCAAATGGAAATATTAAATTACATAATGGTAAGCAATTTTTTCCATGTTTACAATTTCACTGAGATCGTTTACTTTTGATGGCTCAAATAAAAATATTTTAACTTAAAACATATGTTTTACAATGTTGTCACTTTCCACTAAAATAATATTTTTAAAACTACTGGCATCATGTATACATCAGGTCGCTATTTTTGGGACCGCTCTTGTATCCATGTATGGTATATAAACGGTCCCCGATTCCACAGAGATTTTCTGCATTACTCTTTTTACGGTGGAGCACAAAACGCAAGTTATGGACCTAAATACAAGTTACCAAGTTCCGTTAACAATCTGGAGCCTGTTGTCAATACGTGTAAATAATTTTGAAATGTCGGCATTTGCCTATTCCAAAAAATCTTGAACCATTTTTCTCTCTAAATTTGCTCAGATTGTATCCATTCTTATCTATAATAACAATGGAACTAGAATAAAGCGTTTTTTTTTTTAAAAGGATGCTCTGTATAAATGACTATATTTCAAATATTATCGGACTATGGTACAATCGATATTACTCTAATATTTACAGCAGTTTGAAAAAGTAATGTTGACATAAATATTACAGAATAAAACCTAATCCGTTTCATAAATTGACTCATGGTCGATGGAGTTTAATCGGAAACAGTGTTTTAACCAGAATTGCAATCACAGAACTTTAGCCTTTTTTTTACAATAATGCTTATAAACAATAACTCAAAAAGAAAACACAAGGTGTTGCGATAGTAATCCTTAATGAGCAGAAGAACATTAGCAAATTCTAACGGAGAAATTTAGAAGGACAAGTTGTGTAAATAATAGAAAATTAAACAAATCTCTTTCAGTTTTTCTCTTGTCTTTGAGTAATTTTTGCTCTCGCTTAAATATTTTTAAGGAATATCCTAAGAAAAGAAAAGGATCTCCGTGACATATTCCCAATACCACACCTACATATGTATATGAAAGGCACCATCTACTTATTTATACTCACTTGCAATGAAACTAACTCCAGTGGCAACTACAACAAAACATGCGACACCATAATGAGCCTTGAAATAAGAAATTGATTGTATTAAAAGTTACAGCAGCGTCAGGATTAAGTGACAAATTACAACGGGAAAGAGGGAAACAACGAAAGCTAAGAATGTGGGTAACATCCAGCAACAATAATAAAACAATAACAAAAACAATGATAAAAACGCTAAACATACACAACATCAGTGACATATAACAAGAAATTGCATTAAAGGATCTCATAGCCATAACAGCAGGATTAGGACTGTTATGCAGCATGACTCACTCACTCGCCCGCTCATTCATAGGAAGTGCGATGTAAAAGTTCAAGGAGAGCATGAAGTTTTGCGCTGCAAGGCCATTGGTTTACATCACTGCGGGGGATTTACTCTTACGCAAACATTAAAGTTGCCCCGCATATCTCTCCGAATTCACAGCCATAAATGCAATGACTTAAATTTTTTAAAGAGGCTGCCTTGCACAAGGATCTAAAATTATATTAAATGTGGCATTAACTGCATAACATTTTTTCCTTTTTTTTGACATTTTGTTGTACAATTTTTCAATGCAAAGTGGGATATGTGTTATATCGGATTATTCATTTGTCGCTCTTAAAGTAAAGTTAAATAAAACGCACATAAAGCTATGATTTCGATGAAACTTTTATATCATTATAATGCTTATAAATTGCTATAATGCACGAAATAAAAATACATTTAAATTGCCGCCTCTGCTTTGGTTGCAGCAGTGTATCCTTTTGAGGTAGTTTTCGACCACTTTTTCGCAATATTTCGACAATAAGTTGACGAATGTTAGTTTTCAAATGCTCCAGCATATAACGATTATCCCCGTAAATACTGTACTTGACGTAGCCCAACAAAAATAGTCTAACGGCGGCCAATTGACGTCGTCTATACGTGAAACTACGCTTTCTGGAAACTTCTTATGCAATAAAGCCAAAATCGGTCGTGTTGTGTGGCTTGTGGTACCGTTTTGTTGAAACCACATATCATCCAATTCATAATCTTCAATTGCAGGCAAAGAAAAAAGCGGTTATCATACGAACATACCGCTCCAGCATCATTTTAGACAAAATTCGGCCTAATGACACCTCCAGACCATAACGCGCACCAAACAGTCACTTTTTCCGGATCGCTCCTGGGGTTTCCGAACCCAATATGCGACCATTTTGCTTATTGGCATAACCACCGAGTGAGAAATTAAATGTTGTTCGAAATAATGAAAATGTTGTTCGAAAAATCAGCATTGAAAACCTGTTGCTGTAGCACCCAATCAACGGCATTGTGAATGGTCAACCGGCTTTAATTGTTGCATAAGTTGGACTTTATATGGATGAAGGTGCAAATCTAAATGAAAAATACCCTATAATGAGCCGTAAGATAGGCCCAATAGCTGAAAACGCAATGGAGTCGACAAATTCGGGCTACCCGCCAAACTTTCACTAACAGAGGCGATATTTTCGGCAGTGCGTACAGTGCGAAAATGCCCAGGCACCACAGACCACCTCTGTAACGCTGCCAGTCTCTTTACATAAAATTTCTTTATAATCTTGCCAATTCCTTGCACAGTAGATCGATTATGACGACCACAATCACCCCGTAATGGCACGAAAAGTGCCAACATTTCAATCACCACTTTCATAGTAACTATTTTTACGCGTTCCTCGGTTGTTAAACGATCCACATTCATAATTGGCAAACCTTTCACTAAATAAATAACTATTCAGATGGCAGCTATTTAACAGCTGACAGCCTTGCCAGACCGACGGCTTTGAAACACTAAATGACATAAATTAACCAACTAACACCTGCAAAGTAATATGCACAAGTTTACATTTCCTAACGTACGAATGGAACTGGATCTAAATTCTTGTTTCTTTTCCCAAAGTGTGAGAGAAATGTTAAGGCAATAATTCCAATTTCCTACTTAGCTGCATAAGTTGCAGAAAAAAACTCTAAGCAGTAGGCCAAATATATGAATTAGATTTTTTTGGTTTCTCTATTTGGTCCTTAGGATGGATTATACGAATTAGAGTTTTTTGGTTTCTCTATTTAGTCTATAGGGTGCGCCTTTGTCCACAATCTATATGTATATCCGCCACAAAAAAAGTCGAACATAAAGATTTAAATCCTTCCGTAGGAAGTTTCACTTCATAAAATAAAGAGCGGGTTTTTTTTTTCTAAATGCCCTGACAGCAAAATAGATTTAGAAAAAGTCATGGCTAAAAATGACAATTTTATGCTGTAACCTCATTCTGTTTTAAATATGAGAAATATATAATAGCATTCTGGCAAAGAGGTTATATTTATAAACAAGAGGAAACAATTCGACAACACTGCCACCCAATTCTTTCTCGGAGGAAAACAAACGAGAAGGAATTGGGTGGCAGTGTTGCCATACAAAATCTGTGTGTACCAATGTTTATAAGTGTTTTGCAACATTACGACTCAAATGATTTTTGTGTAATGTCGATGATATTGGAAAAATATATCAATATAAATATAAAAAGCCTTCATTTTGTCGGCACGCTTAAGTATATCAAGAAAAAACGTTTTAATTTCTGTAAAATTCTGCTCTGGCAATGTTGAATGTTGAAGAAGACATTTTCTAGCAA
>JAHXMU010000422.1:84639-111711 GCA_019455685.1 Philornis downsi
GGGGAGGCGGCATTGTGAGCATTCACATAATTTGAAGGTGGTCCGAGACGATGTGGCTGGAATAACAATAAATCTACTGCAGGCGTTAATACGCATACGAACGGTCCAAATATCTCTTTGATACATTGTATGGCACATCAGCCGGCCATCAGACATCGGTCGTGGAATGATGCGTTAATGGCCAAAACACAGGACAATAACTCAAAAGACCAAAACGAAAATTGATTGCGTGCAAATGAGCCAAATAATTGAGATGGGCATGAGAAAGATGCCACGCACAGCGGCCAACAATATGAAAAGTAATCTTCCGAACGAAACGTGTTGAAAACCCCTGTATTCTTGGCCAAGACCTACTGCGCACAACAAGATCGGCAGCGACCAATTGCTGCACAACATTGCAATTGATCGCACAACATTGTAGAGAGTGTCCACAATGAAATTCTTCTTCATCATAACAACAGCTCAAAATATGAGTTGTCTTTCTTGTTCCGTTTGAATTCGTCTCCATTGGAGATGGCCGAACAATGATGAGGAGATCTTTTAGCCCTCTCTAGTAGCAAGACGTAAATCAAAGTTTTTTTTTTGTCGGTTACCACTGTCACTTGGTAATGAATTTAGTTTTCGCCTCTGGCATTGTTACAGGTAAAGTAAATACACTAAATGTTTATTAAGAATTTAGTATTCAAAATAATGTTCAAGTGAGCAAAGCAGCAGAAACAGGCATGGAGGAAATTGCTTCACAAATTAACAGAACTTAGCTAAGATCTTATGCTGAAATATTAGTATTTATTAGGCATGTTTTTTATGTGAACATTTTAATAAAAATGCATATTGAAATTAACAACTTTTGCCCAAATGAATGAAGCATTCCGCTCGCTCTAGCAGTGCTAATTTGTATAATTGATCCCTTTATTGTCAACACCCATCGTCTCCTGTTATTTCATCATCATCATCATCAATAGTGTCCTTAATCCATTTGATTGTGCAAAATCCTAAAGTCATCCAATCAAAATCATTTTAAAGTAATCATCTCCATACTTCAATTGGACATTTTAACTGTCTCTGCAATATTTCCAATTTGACTGGGTTAATTTACAAATCAAACCACAGGCTAAACTAAATACAAGTGATAGCCGGCCTACTTGGACCATGTCCAAAACACACACACACACATGAACACACACACATACATACCAACACTTCCATGCACTCAACCAATTACAAAGCAAAATTACAAACGGACATGACGAGGAATAGATGAAAAGATGAACCGGCAAACACACAGATACAAAACGGAATCAAATTCGTAATATACTCATCGTGTTCTTATCAAAGGACCGCGACTTCACTCAAAGCTTTCTAAATACTCCTATGTACGTATGTACTTTTATATCGATGTGATCATATATGGATGGACATGTTGCCATGGATTTTGCATTGGATTGATTCCTACCCTCACCCGCAAACAGTTTTGTTTAATTTGGTTTGTTTTTAGTGTCAGTACTTTGAATACGTCATCACATTACATACGAGTACAAACAAAAAGAGACTTAATGTGGAAATATTTGACAATTCACCTGAGTATTAAGATACAGATTACTCGTAGTTTTGTGTATCCATAGGTGTTCACATGAAATGCTACACCTCTTCATATGTCAATCATAAGAAACATTTACTTCCCACAATAAGCGAAATAGTTCACACTGCAGCGCAATGTGGTCGAATGCAAGATATCCTACAATTAAAAAAACATTCTTCCCTGCACCACATGAGTGGGATATGGGAGGGCTCCTAACATTTATAGATCCTGCAAAAAATCCGCGTCACCCACAGCAGAAGGCAGCAAGAATCGTTAACACAGCTCAGCTGACTGCAAGAACAAGAAATTTCATATGTTATTCAATAACAAATTATATTCCCAACTTTTTGTTTTTATTGAAAAACTTTAAAGTCAATTCCAGCTATTGAGATATAATTTTGCGCAAAGTTCTGCAAATGCTGGCATTTTAGAAGATCATAATTCAGTGGGTTATCCAAGTACTGGTTTAAAAACTGCTGATCTGCCCAGGCTTTCAGCTGTTAAATATCTGTCATTTTAAGTGTTATTTATTTAGTGAAAAGTTTGCCATATACAAATATACCTATACATTGTTTAACAACAGAAGAAAATTTTGTACAATAGTGGTGATTCAAACGAGGGTTATTTATTTAGTGAAAATTTTGCTATTTACAAATATGGATTTAACAACCGAAGAACGCGTTAATATGAAAATAGTTAAAACTTACTACAAAAGTGGTGATTCAAACGTTGGCACTTTCCGTTCGCCATTACGGGGTGATTATGGTCGTCATAATGGACTTACTTATACAAGGAATTGGCAAGATTATAAGAAATTTGAAGAGACTGAAAACGTTACAGATGTGGTCAGGCCTGTGCATTATTGCATTGTAGGAATTGTCGAAAATATCGCTTCTGGTAATGAGTTCTGGTAAAGTGTGGCGGATAATCCGAATTTGTCGACTCCATGGCATTCTCAGCAATTGGGCCTATCTTACGGCTCATTATGGCGTATTTTGCATGTGGATTTGCATCCCCATTTATATAGAGTCCAATCCAAAACCGGCCGTATATATGCTGATTGGGTGCTCCAGCAACAGGCTTTCAATGCAGATTTTTCGAACAAAATTTTCTTCAGCGATGGAACTCATTTCTCAACAAACGTCATTACGTGAAGAACCAAAGTTAGCGCATATGGGGCTCGAATAACCCAGAAGTGATTGAGGAAAAGCCTTTACATTCGGAAAAAGTGACTGTTTGGTGCGCATTAGGGTCTGGAAGTGTCAGTGGGCCGTATTTTTCCGAAAATAACGCTGGAGGAACCGTTACCATCAATTCAGAGAACTATGACCGTATGATATCCGAATTTTTTGAGCCTACAGTTGAAGATTGTGATTGTGGCTAAAATATTGGGTAGCACATTTTAAACGAGGCCGTATGAGCTCGTTAAGAAAATCCGCAAAATGATATTGCAGGATCGTCGGCTGAAGGTGCATGAGCTAGCTGAAATGTTAGGCGTTTCAAAAAGTGTTGTACATCGTATACTGACCAAAGTTTTAAAGATGAGAAAGCTGTACGCAAGATGGGTGCCGCGCTTGCTTAATAGACCAAAAACAGCGTCGTGAATATTTTTCACGACGTTTGTTTGCTTCAATTTATTATTATGGTCGAGACATGGGTCCACCACTTCACACCTGGGACAAAGGAACAGTCAAAGCAGTGGACTGGATTGGGAGAAGCGTGTCCAAAGAAGGCAAAGATAGTTCCATCCGCAAGCAAAGTCATGACGTCTGTGCTTTAGGATGCGCATGGGATTATTTTTATTAATTATGTTCTGATTAGGTAATGAAATTATGGAAAAAATCCAGATTTTTGGCAAAAAGCAAACAGTTGTTTCACCAAGACAATGCTCCAGTCCGCACATTCACTATTATGATGGCCTAAAATAATGAGTTAAAATTCAAATTGCTTTATTACGCACCTTATTCGCCAGATCAAGCTCGCTCGGACTATTTTTTATTTCCAAACCTGCAAAAATAGTAAAAGATTTGCCAACAATGAAGAGATGAAGTCAGATGACAATTTTAAGAAGTTTGACGGTTCTTATTACAAACAGGGTAAAGAAGCCGTTGAATATCGCTGGAAAAAGTGTATTGAGCTAAAAGGAAATCGTGTTGAAAAATATAGAAAATTTGTCTCTACTTTTTGTGTCTTATTTGTTAGGTCGGCTAGTTTTGGGACCGCCTTCGTACATATAAACTATTAGTGTTACACATCCATCGTAGAATGGAAGGTGCTGCCACTAACTCCGTAGGGTCTAATGCAAAATTGCATATTTCTCCGTTAATTTTTTTTTTTTGTTTTTTGCAACAATTAGGGCTGTTGATATGTCTCAGTTGCATCGGTCTGTTGCTTCCTCCATGAATTTCTAGGAAACCCCCTCGGTATAATGTTGCAATGCCGTCTGGTTTTGGAAGAAATTCACCGTTTTCCGTATAAAAGTCATACGGGCAGACAGACAGACTGGCAGACGTATGCACATCATGCAGAGGTATCAGATTTACAAGTAATTTTTTGGTGTAAAAGTTGCTTAATTGAAAGTTTCAGCAATTTCTACAAGGCCTCTGATGGAATCTGCATGAATTTCGTTCAGATATCAAATTTCGTTTTCTGATGACAGGCGTGCAAGTTACGTATTTTTTTTTTTTTTCTTTTTTTTGCTAGTTTTCCTTTTTTCTTTTTTTGGCTAATTCATTCATTAACAATTTCACAATGAGATGGAGGGAGAGAGATAGAAGACATAACACCTCAGTGTTATTGCAATGAAGACAAACACATGATGTTATGGTTAATTATGGCTTCATAAAATAATCAATAATCAATTATTTATAATTATAATAATAATCAATTTATTATCAATTTATTAATCAATTTATTATTCATGTATTCATTTTGATAGGTGTTGAATTTGCCCAACGTCTAAATACACGATTTCTTCGTGAAAACGCATTTCCTAAAATTACAAATGCCGGATTATCCATTTCTCGGTTTCACAAGTAAAGCTAAATAAATCCCACATAATGCAATGATTTCGATGAAACTTTTATTTCATTATGATGTTTGGACCTTACCATTATTTATGAAATACAATGTGATTGCCTTTGAATTGGTTGCGACACTGAATCCTTTCTAATAGTTTTGGACCACTTTTTCGCACATACCGGGCGTTATCTCGGCGATATATTGAAGAACGTTGGTTTTCAAATACTCCAACGTTTGAGGATTATCCGTTTAAACAAGATCTTCAACGTAGCCCCAAAAGAAAAAAGTCTAACGTCGGCAAATCGCATGATCTTGGCGGCCAATTGACATCGTCAAAACGCGAAATTACACTTTTGGGAAGCTTCTCATGAAATAAAGCCAAAATCGGTCGTCCTTTGTGCCTCGTAGCACCGTCTTATTGAAATCACACTTCGTTCAGTATATAATCTTCAATTGCAGGCCAAGAAAAAATCGATTGTCATACATCCGTAGTGCTCTGAATTAGAATCCCGATTATCCGCCATATTTTCACTAACAGCAGCAATATTTTCGGCAGTGCATACATTGCAATAATGCACAGGCCTGACCACATCTGTAACGTTTCCAATCTCTTCAAATTTCTTTATAACCTTACCAATTTCCTGCATAGTAGGACGATTATGATGACCATAATCACCCCGCAATGCATGAAAAGTGTTCACTTTTGAATCACCTCTTTTGTCGTAAGTTTTAACTATTTTTATGAGTTTTTCGGTTGTTAAACAATCCATATTCATAAATGGCAAATCTTTCACCAAATAAATAGCACCTCAGATGACAGGAGTTTAACAGCTGGCAGCCTTGCCGGACGGGCGGTTTTAAAACCCCTAAATGTACAACCCTGTATATAAAATGATGGCATATATCGGAAATCATATTTTTGTCTCTTCGAAAAAAATCTTTCGCCTTTTACTAAATACATATATTTGTGAAAATAAAAAGCTTTTTTTGGAATATAAAATCGTTTTTGAACATAAAGAAAATTAAGAGAAATTAAGAAACAATTCTTAACAAGAGTTTTCAAATTTGGCTTATGATTCACTTATTGTACTATAAAGAATTTTTAAGATCTATCTTTGGCCTCCCTTGAACACATTGAATTGTTAGATACGAAAGAATAATGAATTTTTTCACACATTTTTCATGAATACTTCCGCTTTCCTTTCAATCAGAATGTGAGTGTAACGGAAATCTAGGAGAACTTTGAAAAATTTTACATCTGGATTAAGCTCTGTCTTACACAAAAAGCTTTTCACATTGTAAGAATATCAAACTAAATACATACAAATAACGTCTTGCATAACATAGCATGCGGACCAAAATTGCCCATCATCCCTAATTGTTGCTGTTGCTTGACTAGCTGCCTCTTTGGCTATTTGCCCTCCAGCCTGCCTTAGACAAATCTACAATAAATATCCCTTTCAGTTGCACACAGTGTCGTCAACTACTTATGTCAACTGTTGTCGCACAAATCCCACATTTGTTTTTGTTTTCCATTCACGTCGTAGTTGTATGGCTTTTATTGGTTGCTTTGCAACATCAAACATCTTTTCTGGCTGCGGTTTGATCTCTTCTTTTGTTGTTTTCATGGGCTTTCCTGAATTGTTGCCATCATTCAGTTCGGCCTCTTCTCGTCTTATAAACAATAGATAGATGTAGTTATCATTGCCATGCCTACACATATACTCGTACAATGTCATGTGTTTGGATATGTATGAATGTATGATGTTTATTCGCACATAAGCTTTAGCTGACAAATGAGCTTTGTCATCCTTTCATTCGAATAGTCATTGTGGCATGTGTGCATAAGTATGTGTGCGTGTGCGCATACGCGATGTTAAGGATATAATAAACGCTTTTGTGTCATACCGAAAACTTTTTGTTTTCGTAAGCATTGGTGTCCTTAGCTTAATTTAGTTACTAGAATTATGTATCCGCTTCCGCTAATATTGCCAAACATCTATTATAAAAATGTAAATGTTGCATTGGAGGTAGGACTTACTATTTTAAAAGCAACAATATAGCTGCAATCTATGTCCACTAAGCACGGAGATAAACTGTCAAGCACATTGCGAATATCTACAAGGTCGTACTAGCGTACTATCGCAACGAACAAGATGGAACTAACACAAGTCTTACTTATTATCCTTATTACTAAAAGAAAGATGGTGAAATAAAACTCAGAAAACACAAATTAATTCATAAAAGGGAATAAAAGTGGGATATCGCCTTCTTGACTCAAATCATATCTCAGATTTATTGCAGATATTTTCGAACAATCCAAGAGACAAACTATAGCAATTAACCAAATGGTTAAATATAAAATGGAACATTGTGAGATATGTACAAATCGATCGCTTTTATGAGCTTACCTGGAGGAGACAATAAGGAGCAAGGTGTAACAATAAAGCCATTTTATTCTGAAGTGTTTTGGGTTTATGTAAGCTTTCCAAGTGTCAAAATAGAAGTCAATTCCTGTAGACACATTCCGAATAAATAATCTTAATTATAGCGCTTTCCTTGTCAGAAACTGTTTTATCCTTTTTTTTGTGATTTTGCCACCGAAAAAGTTAACAATCTATGTGCACGCATGAAATGTGATGAGTACATCGTATATAAACGCTGTTCTTGTAAAACAACCGCCACTGTTATAAATAGATGGACAAATATTTTATTTATTTATTTATTTCTTGTTTGTAATTTAAAGCCTTCCGGAAGTCGACTGTATTCATATTTTGATGTATTCCCAATGCCATCAGTGAGTGTATTAATAGATTAACGATTAAGGACATAGTTTAATTTCCACAGTTTTCAGCAGAATGGCAGAGAACATTTTTTGGTATTAACTATGTGTATTTCGTAATATCTAAATTCTAAGTTACCACTTAGTATGGTTAAACTAGTCCATAAAACATCTTCTCCGCAATTTTCCTGCCCTGGCGAACAATCGGGGATCAACATTGGGCTCTTATTTTTTAGCGACCTAGGAGATCCGGATCATATAGATATTGTCAGACTTAAGAGCTTCTTGAGGCGTTCAGGTTGGTTCAACGGAGGAAACTAAGAACATCCATATCTCGATTTTCCATGGTATCACAATGAACTAAGTCTAAGTCTACAGTCTAAGTGAGTCTGTCTATTCACATTCTCCTAACCTAACCTATGGCTAAAATACTTCTCGGTTAGTTCGCAATTGCGATTTTGAAAAATGTTCTTTGAAAACACCTCTAGCGTGGTATAGTTGCATTTTTGTTGGTCATTAGAAGGCTTTGTCGTTAAATCGTCTGGATAAAAGCACTTGCATACAACCAATACTTAGCTCATAATTTTTAGATTGACAGAATTCATTATATTAAAATAAAATCATCCACCAGTCCAAAGTTAAAGTTGTCAGCGTTTGCGCAACTTCTCACATAAGTTGATTCTGTGTTTGTCGAAATAAATAGCGTAGTTATAATACAGTTTAGTATATAGTTATATATACCTATATAGTTTAAAGTCAACCACATCTTTGCTAATTCCTTGTCTATGCTTGAGAGAGAACTGCGCCAATGACCAAAGTTTTCGCCAAATGTCGCTAAATCTCGAGTGGATGTATATAGAATCGTGCTTTTATTAAAGATTAAAACTGCTACAGCTTTTGTTAGTGCGATCTGCACAAGTATATTGAAAAGATTACACAAAATAAACTATCGCCTTGTATAAGGTCAAGGTTGGTGTAAAATGGCCCGTTAAAGCCTTTGCCTATCTTAACTGAAAATCGTTGAAAATATGATATACGAGTATACGAGTATTGACCTGTGTTTAATGGATTGAATACAAAATTTATAGCAGTATTAGGAAAGACACGCTGATAACGTCCTATTGAGGTGGATAAAGCTGGTCTTTGTCTTCCATATAACACATTCGATGGGATGTTATAGCTGATGAATAAAGACTAATCCGAGGATAGATGGTACAGACACTAATACGACCGACTAGATTTGCATCAATCTCCTTCTTGGGATTCGATCCCAGTATCTTTCTATATCTTCTCTCTCCCAATCTGTTCATAACTCCGTTACTCCGTTTTAATACGACAGTCTTCCTCTAGTTCCTTTCCATTGTCCTATAAAAGTCCTCAATTTTCTTAGAAACAACATGTATGAGTGATTCTTTAACTATGATTTTTTTTCTTTTTGGAATGCGTAATATAAGAACACCTTAAGATTTTTTGAAATTCGCACACTTTTTGGTTATAAATCAAAGGAAATAAAAGCACAATCAATGATGCGATCAGTTTCCTGAAACAAGCTGCTAAAACTACGGTCATGAAACTATTGATGGAGAAAAAACCACGAGAAAAACTATTTTTGAATGAGAAAATTTTTCTGGAAATTTGTACCTTTCCAGGAATAAAACAGGGGCAAAAAGCAATCAAATAATCTTGCGCAATCAGCTGAAGCTGTAAGATCAAAATTGAGATGCACATTCGAATTATGGCGTTGACGCGCCACAAAAGGAATATTTCGAACTTCGCTATTACAAGAGATTAAATGAGGCAAACACAGAGCACACGCGAGATTTCGTATTTTTATGGGTCAAATCTAGTGGTTAAAACGGCACCATATTCTAGCATAAATTATAATAATCAAAATAACAAATGCGCACTATAAAAAGGACAAACAGAACACACGACTAAGCTAAAATCATGAAACCATGACTGACACTTACGCGGAATTTCTTATTTTTTATGGGGCAAATCAGGTAAAAAAAGTGGTAGAAAACGGCGCCATATTCAAGCACAAATTAGATTAATCAAAATTAAGTAATATCCCTTCTAAAGCTTGTGAGCAATATAAAAAGGACTCCTCGAAATTCCTCCATTCCTAAAAGGCAGCACATAAAACTAAAACCATAACTTAAGCCAAATAGCTGCAGTCAAAATCACGAAATTTTGCAAGCAAATCTTTCTTCGAAGTAAAAGTAAAACAAGCTTTTATAAAATTCAAATTCTTAACGCATTAAGTCACCGAAAATTAGACAATAATTGGTCGCACCATCCTGGTTAAACGGTAGAAGTTGTAACCATAAGATTAAGCATGTAGACCTCCTCCAGCAGTGGTAAGCAAATTGCAATAAACTACAAATTTGCATTAATTTTTTAATGTAAAATTCTGCACAGGTGCCAATAGTATAAATGAAAAGGTGGCGACAAATCCACCAACTGAACCTGGTTTATCGAAAACATGTGCAAATTGTTAGAGTAGATTATGAAGTTTACATAAAAACACAGGAATCTGTAGAAAATAATTTTTAAAGTAGAAAAGCGAAAGAGCGAAAATCGTGTGCAAATACAACGGGAGAATACAAAAAGCGAACAGGCTTCCACGATTTGTGCGGTTTAAAAATGAACGAAAAGAGAATAAATAAAAACTGAGGAATACAGATACGGCCGATGGGTAATTTTTACCCCACTTTTAACAATTTGCGATCAAAACTAATAAATACATATCAGTATCGATATTAATCGGCAAACATTTTCAGTTCTTATTGCATTTCTATTTGATTGATTCTATTCGTACAACCCAGACCCCATTGACCTTAGCGAACAATATCAAAAGAAGCTTTAACGCGCATTTCCATAAAGCAGGAAGGTCGCCAAAGGGAATTCAAACCGGAAAATGTTTTTGATTTGTTTCAGTTTTCAATTTTGATCCTAACTCCCGCACCCGAATCAACACTGTTTCAAATAAAGTATCTGCAGAAGAGGAAATCACATAAGAAAAATAAAAAAAGGACTTTCGAATATGTGACAAACTTGTAGATGGAAAGCTGTCTGCCTCGGTGGCCAAATGAGCTAAGCGACAACGCCGAAAAGTAATCTAACCATATACTATGCACGCCCGTTGAAGATACATGGCTGGATTGCAAATCAGGGAGCGAATTTTGTAAAGGCTTCTCTAATACAAATCCTCGTCCCCATTGGCAAAAGAAAATGGGACAGTAGAATTTAAAAAATTTTTCTAGAGTTGTATTTTTCACCGGCAAAATCATTCGCCATGGACAAGAATAGGCGGTAATCATCAGACTAAAACTGGCCAATTGCTTCCTTCGGACGGTGAAATTGTTGGCTGTAAATATCCTAATTAAAAGCAGTAGATGATTTCTTGCCAATTACACCAAACACACAGCAAATCCTTCCTGACCGTCAATATTGGCTTGGGCAGTGTTTTAGACTTACGGCGATTCGACCACGACCGCCTTCTCTTGATGTTGGCATAACTGATGCTCCATTCATCACCAATTACCATTCGCTCCAGAAACAAGTCGATTTTGTTGCGATTCAACAGCAATTCATAGATGGAGATTCGTTCTTGAGGTTTTTTTTTCGTATTATGTAGCATCCGTTTTGCACCTATATATCAAGCTTCTTTTTTTATCTAGTCTTATTCGAAAGGCTCTAAACGAAAGGCTTTTTTTTCAATGTCTATCTCCTGGTCCTAAACAGTGCCTACATGACCATTGAACTTGACGATTTTCATTATTTGTTTTGAGATTTTCGACAACTGTCCTTCCAGAGAGTGATCCTTCATCGGCACTAAAATTACCGCCACAAAATCGACAAAACAAAGATGAAGCTTGTACTGAATTCGAAAAATTAAATAATTGTTTGAGAAAGCTCGTATAAAGCTAAAATTCACTCCTCTTCGACTCATTGTAAAGATTGTATTGACAATTCTAATTCTGATTCATAATTCCGAAACCAAATAATTTAGGAAACACTTTATTTGGGTTTTATCTGGAAAGTTTGTACTTAAAGAATAAACACCATCTTCAATTAGGTGTGAAAATTTCTGAGACTCTGCAACATCTTTATCTTGTGTAATTTGGCTGCAGACTCTTATTCGGTCATGAGCATTTCGGTTCTTGTTCAGATTAAGAAACACAATTAGATAAAATTGGTTCATTATCATAACTAAAATTACAAAATGAAAGCAGAAATGAAGCTGAATCTTCGCTATTGTATTACATGTCCTTTTTGGCAGGCAAATTTATGTTTGTGTTGTTGTATTTAACTATAACAATACATTGTCAAGTTGTCGGTAATATTTTCAAGACTTTAACTTCGCCCAGAATGAACGGAAATGCAACGTGCTGATGAAACAAGAATATTTTGAGTAGAAATTTTCATTTGGAGTCCTTGTACCTTCGAAAAAAATGACAATTATATAAAATGGAAAATATACACAGTAATAATGTCTTCATTTTCCAAACATGTGAGTATGATTCAACCCAAATTGATTAAGGAATGATTTAATTAATCGTACTTTTTTTGAAAGAGGAAGACGAAAATACATAAACCAAGAATCATAAAAATTGAGATGGAGTGTTGAAAATGTTGATTTATCAAAAAAAAAAAAAAAAAAAAAAATACGATTCTAGCCACCGATCATATTTCCACGCAGGAGACTGTTTTCCCCATCTATGCTCGCGTCGCCCCTAAGCAGTGCAATTTCTCATATGTTGTGTGTTCATGACATTACATTGTCACTGCTCTCGCCCATACGAGTCATTTGTCAAGACTACCCCAATGTACGCGTCCGTGCGTCTGTCCGACCATCCGTTCATACGTATGAAAAGTGGCAACAATAACAACATCAATGCAATACATGTTTGAAGCAACTCATTCATAAACGAAACGCAAAAAAACACAACGCCCAACAAACAGACACAAAACATCAACGTACACTCGCACAACCGAGAACATACTTCAGGCTCCAGTGGCTTCATGTGTGCGTGTGTGTGGGTGTGATATGATTCCAAACGTTGCCGGGGGTTTGAATAGACAAAAGCGTGCGATAATAATGTTTAGAAAGATATAAGTACGAGTATTGTAAAAAGCACAAATGACACTGAGGGCAACACGGAAACCCAGCGAAGGACACAAATGTTTGAGTTGTAAGTTTGTCATAGGAACAAATGAAAATATGAACATACGTACTAACTATTTGTAGGCTTACGAGTGTGGTTGTGCGTGTTACGATACATTCATAGAATGCTATTTTATGCTTACACATACATATGTATATCAATCAAAGTGTTTTCAATTTGTTGCTAACATCAATGGATTAAAAATCAATTAGATTGAACATTAGTGCGTTTAATAGCCGCTGCGACGGCGACAGTGCAGCTTATGCCGGCGTCAACGCAGCGCTAATGTTCCCGAAAACGCATTGTAATGTCATTTTGGCCATCTTGTTCGGAGCTTTGGAGATTTTTGTGGTCTTGCTGTAGTTGGCTTCAGAGCCGCCGCTGCCGCAAGCAAACCAAATGCCAATAATAATAGTATAAAAACACACACAAAAGGCAAGAAAGCACACAAAACAGAAAGACCGAAACGAAACAAAAACAACAACACATCAACATTGCAGGCACAAACAAGCAAAAGCACAATCAAACACTTTTAAGTCAACAACAGAAATCAAAAAGATTTCTTCGTTTCATGAGCACAGATGCAACGTGCTACTCACAGCAACTGGTCGCACGTTCGTTTTCTCCCTTTTGGTCTGTTGCCGAGATTTCGCGAAAACAAAAAATCGTTCGCCGTCACACAAACAGACATCAAACAACACAGCAACAACAACGGAAAATCGAAAAATCATTGTTTCTTCTACAGTTTTTCTGTTTTTTTTTTGTATTTTTTTACTCGATTTCGTTCTTACGGCAACAGCAACGGCATCGGTTGTAACGTAACGTAAAACGTAAAGTAGTGTCGTCGCTACGCAGGAAATCATCGTCTCGCCAATACTCGCAAACACAAAGGAGAAAATCGTCATTGTCATATTTGCCCAAACTATCGTTCATGGTAGACGCGACGGTAGACCGTTAACGGTTACAAATTTCTTGTGATATATCGTAACGATAAACGAAACAACGAGAAATGTTAACGGCAAACTAACAAAACAAAACGACAGCAAAATCAATTACAACAACAGCACATTACGAGAAAAACAAATATAAAATGTCGAGTTATCTTGTTTCAAACTGCGTTTGTATGTAAATGTTTGGTCGTCTGCCTGCCTTTCTGTCCGTCTGTCCGCCCGCTGACAGTGCTGGTCTGCGCGAGTGAATGAGTGTGGCACAAAATGAAATAAAATGAAGAGCAGCAGATACGATTCACACGTGCTTCCTTCATCGCTGTAACGGTAACGCGAGTAATACAACGCAAACAAAAAAAAAAAAACACCGATAGACACGAGTAAAGGCGGCCTTGCGTTACTACGTTAACGAACGCAACTGGAGGACTTACTCGCGGAGTTGTAATATTAATTAACATACCGAGCCCTGCCAACCAGTTCATCCTCCCACAGATAGAGAGAGAGTTTTGTTGATAAAAGTAAACGCTAAAGTTCCATACAAACGATAGAAAGAAACAGAGAGAGAGAGAGAGAAAAAAAAGAGTGCGATTGAGAGACTATTTCTCAAATACCCTGTGTTAACGGTGAATATCAGCATGCTTATGCAGTAAACAACTAAGATTCCTTTCAAAATTGAGTTAAAAAATTGGTGTTCTGATCAGTTTGACAATAAATAAAAAAATATGTGTATTAACCTGTGATCCAAAAATGTGAAGAAAATTATTCAATGAAATAATTTGAAGAAGTTCGAAAATTTCATGTGGAAGACTTTAATAAAATTCGAACAAGATGAAACCAAAATGATTCGCCAAATGATTCCTTTTTTTAGTATTAAATACGAATTGCATTAATGAGAAATTTTTCTCATTTGATTTTTTAGCATTAAATGAGAATTTTTTCCATTGTTCACGGAAAACCTTTCTTTGTGCTGAGAAGTATTATAACCGTAATTTCAGAACGCTGCTCCAACAAAACTACACTATAACAGTACATCAAAATATATGAAAAAGGCAAAAAATATAAGAAATCGGATTGAAATGGCAACATATTTCCAAAATATTCCATTGTTAAGCTGCAAAGTGACTTTTTATGCCCCAAATCGATGTTCAGAAATTCAGAAAATTCAAATTTTGTGCATTTTTATATGAAAAAACTTACAGAAAAGACGTTTAAAACTGATTTTAAACAATTACGGCTTGTAAATTGGATCTTTTAGTCCTCTTTGGGTATTTTAGAATGCTTTGAGTTGGCAACACTGATGGCAATGCAGCAGAATTCTGCAGAGATCGGAACGAAGCAATCGGAAGCCGCTTTAAAATGAATTCACTTCACAGAGTTTTGACTGCTGCGCAATCGCATTGTGTGTGTTGCATCTGATGCCTTCAGCATCACTCGAGTATCAATTTTCTAGCTTAAGTTTTGCAAAAAAAAAACACCTCAATAAGTTGTATCTATGTGACAAACAGCCTGAAGTTTTCGCAGCACAAAAGTTTTTTCATACAGTGTGTAGTAGTTTACACCTAAATAAAGGTTAACAAATTATTACTGATACAACAATTTTTGTGGAAAAGCCACAGCATTCGAATAGTCAAATCAATGTATTATTCGAAAATTTTACTTTGCGTAAACGGTTTGTGAGAAATACAGAAATGTTTTAAAGCAGTTTTTTTTTGTGAAAGCAAAATTTCCAAATTTATAAAAATAATCAAAGTAAATTTAAATTTTCAAATAATAATCAAATTAAAAATAATTTACAGTTTGTTCTAACCCGATGTGTATAATAAATTCGATGATCATAGACAAATACAATATCTCTTCATAAGTACAAAACACTGTACTAACGAGGTCCTTGCTCGCACTAGAAATTGTGCTCGTTGCAAATTTCAAGGATATTGGAAGCACCTAATGCTTCTTAAGAATCAGTTAAGAACATACATTTATTATTTCATACGGAATTAAAGAAAACCTCAATTTTAGCTTATTTAGTGCCACTTCGCCTCTAAGCCACTGAAGCAGTGTGACATCGCCATTTTGTTTCGTCCATTCTAACTACTTATTGAATGCTGATATAGCATCCTTCAGTGTAATTTCTTTTCCAACCGTATCGGTACTTCATCTCAGTTTCATCTTCGTCGATACAGTACCCGCGTGCAGCTATCAATTACGATAAATTCAGTAGATACAGTGCCGCTCACTTGAATAGCACCCCCTTTAAAGATTTTTCTAAGCTTGATTTTTTTCAAAATAATAATTATAACGAACTGGTTGTGCTCTTATAAATCATATTTCACGTATTTGCTGTAATGCTACAACATAAATTTTCTCTCATTTTAATGAATTAAGTACTAAAACATTAAACACAACAAAAAAGGCAGAAATTCAATTTCAGTTTTTGGTTCATTTGAATAGCCAGCCTCCCCTTATAAAAATTAAATTGTACATGAAAACATTAATTCTAAATTTAAGGTATTATTGTTAGCTTACATTCAATTTAAAATGAAGTATTTTGAGTAAAATTTAGTAATGGGTGCTTCCGCCCTGGTTGAGAACACATTCATATATTCTGTTCGGTAAAGAATCATACAGTTTTTTGATTAGGTCCAGCGAAATACACGACCGGGCCCGTTTAATTCCATTAATGAGTTCACTTTTGCTTGATACTGTTTGCCTGATCCGTACACCTTGTGTACTAGCCATCCCCAGACGTTTTCAATAATGCTTAAGTCTGGAAAGTAAGGCGGCCCGCTCCTAACCTCAACATTTTGGCTTTCAATCCATGATTTGACGACTCTTGCTGTATGGATTGCCACGTTATCATGCTGGAATTCCCATTTCAGGTCTCCGAAAACATTTTTAACTTCTGGAAAAGCTTTTTCCAGCACGGCTTTGTATGAAGTCGCATTCAATTTTGCAGAGAGAAACTGGAGCTCTATTGTGCCATAATAAGGGATCGCAACCCATACCATAACTCCACCGTCCCGGCTGTGTAATCGATTGAGTAGGTGTTCCTCTTTTTGAAGATCGTGAAAGTAGTAATTGCATCCATCAGAAGCCTCTAAATTAATTTTTTTTTCTTTCATCGGGAAATATAATTCTGTTCCACTCTCTACTCCACGTCACAGCTGTACGAAAAAAATTAAGGTGACATTCCTTACGGAGATTATCTAGCGGTGGTTTCTTTTTAGGTCTCAAGCGTTGCAAGTATGCTGCTTTGAAAATAGCTCTTTTACCTTTGATACATTTGCACTTACGCCAGCTTTTTGCTTGATTTTGGCAGCAGAGTTGTGTGAATTAGAGGCATATCTGAGAATAGCCCTTTTGTTGGCGGCTGTAATAGTACTTGCTGTTCAAACTTTCACCACCATAGCCTTTGGTGTCACGTAAAAATGTATGTCGACATAACTTTGCTACTTCTATTAGTTTTTCTGGCTATTTGATGAATAGAAAGTCCACACTTCTTGTAGGTTTTAATTTTTGATCTTGCCTCGACACTCAAGGATTTAGCTTGACACATTTTACTTAAAATCGATTGTTTTATATTTAATTATACACAATTATCATAATCCGATTTGATTTATGGTGAGCTGCAAAAGACTTTCACACTTAAACTGCTTACCACGTGAGGAGTGCTATTCAAATGGACCAAAAAAGGACACATTTTTCACTCATTTAAAAGAAGAGACAATTTAAATAACTGGACACTTCCATGGCTTAAAATTTGTTGTAGGTGATGTGTGGAGGTAGGAGAAACAAATAAGTAAAAACTAAACCGTTAGGTGAAGTGTACTTTAAATAGTACTCACTATTGTGAAATGAGCGGCAGTGTACAATAAAAAGGGTGTTATTAACTGACTGTACTACTTACTTTACCTAAACAACATGTTGCACCTTATCAGGCTATGATCCGTCGAGATTCTGCAATCGTTTTCCCACGAGAATTTAGGAAGCTTTTGTTGTAGCTCAGCTTAAAAGCTTTGCAGCATTTAGATCCTTGGGTTGTATTATTGCTAATTGTTTAGGGAAATACACATTATCAACATATCGATGTCTTTTGTTTAATCACCCCAAAAATTAGTTAAAACCCTTAGTGTCATTTGACAAGGTTACCCAACACATACTCGTTTTGAGGCGTTTGGTTCCAAATCCTTTTTAAAAATTTTACAAAAACCAACACTTACTCGTTTTGAGGCGTTTGATTCCAAATCCTTTTAAAAATTTTATAAAAACCAGTCATTGCTAGCGTGGAAACCGCTATTTTTTCTTGAGTTTTATCATACAATAGCTTGGATTGCACCTTTAGAAAATCGAATGTTGTTGACCAGTTTTTGGCTCTTTGCCAACTACTTGAACAATATTTTTTCCATTTCCCGAAGATTTAAGCATCTGCCTTGCCTGACGAATTTCTGTATGGAGTTTTTATCGTTTTTAAAACCTACAGCTTTAATTGAATATACTTCACTTAACATTCTCAAAATATCAACTTTGGCTTACATTTTCAACAAGATTAAATTTTTGGCCATTAGGAGACCGCTTCACGCAAAAATCAAGTGTAATTCATGCTGTATTGTCTTCGACTTATTAGTAAATGAGTACTTATCAAATATGTAAAGGTGTTTTGAATTAATAGTGATACATAAACTATCGACTGTCATATATAAAATATCGATGTAGCCTGTTTTTTTAAACAATTACGAGTACAGTAGCCAACAAGGTTTTGGACTGGAGCAACCAAATATCTTTCCTAGGGCAATTTGGTGGGCTGAATTCGAATATGTAATTGATTTTTCTCTATTACGTCAAGTTTTCGAGGTATAAAAAAAAATGTTTTTATTCCCACCAACAAAAATTGTGAAAAATTGTCATCATTTAATAGCTTCCTGATCTGAGGGCCAACAAATATGACTTCTTTGATTTTAGCATATGAAATTTTTAGGAAAACCTGCCAACAAATATTTAAATGCTGCACCACCTTTGTCCAGAGCCTTGACAAAGTTCTTAAAGAAGGCCCAATTTTATGTGCAGCGGCGAAAGAAGAACGTCATTCGGATCAATTAATGGTGAGCTGAATTCGTATCTGTAATTGGTTTTTCTCTATCACGTTACGTTTTCAAGATACAAACTAATGTTTTTATTCGTTTTTTACATGAAAGATCATTAGTTTATTTAAAAAAATCAATGAATTTTCAAAAGTAAATGGTGTTATTTCAGCGTCGTTTGTATTTTGTTACTTCCGTTTCACGTATTAGAGTGCAGCAATAGTCTTCCAGCATGCTTTTGTTCCAAAATCCTTGATAATTTCTTTCAATTTTCATTAAATTTTTGGTGAGCACGCCCTTTTGTTCGCCGTTTTATGGGTGGAAAAAAAACCTGAATGGGAATGAAGAAAATGCTTTTTGAGTGACATTCGTGCACCTTATTCGTGATAATTTTTCAATAACTCAGCAACAATTTGTCTGTAGTTTTCACTTCAATTATTGTTTCCAAAAAAAAAAACTGTTCACGATGCTTTTGAAAGATTTCCAGGCTGCATATTCTTTCTCCAATGAACATTGTAAAAATTTGTCATCATTCTTGTCAGCTTCCTGATCTGAGGGCTAAAAAATGTACTTTTTTTTTTAATTTATCATTTAAAATTTTAGGAAAACCCGCTAACAAATATTTAAATACTGCACCATCTTTGTCCAGAGCCTTGACAAAGTTCTTAAAGGAGGCCCAGTTTTATGTGCAGCGACGAAAGAAGAACGTCATTTGGTTCAATTAATGGTTCATTTGAAATGTTTTGTTTTCCTCAGTTTTTTTTGGCAACTCTGATCTCTGGTCTGATGTAATGATGACATGTAACGCGACTATCCCATAGACAAAGGAAACAACAATATCTTGTGAAACCTCCTTGCATAACCTGAATCCGATTACTTTACAGTTACTTACGATGGTCTATACTATATATACAAAGAAATTTGAATCGCACACCTTAAGTTCATCACAGATCTTTCATTTATTATCGTTGTATTTGAGTAATGTCAAAATTTTAGCCATTGATTCGTAATTTTCCTTTGTATTAACGGCATAAACAATTGGTATGGATGGGTTTTCAGTCCCATTATTATAAAGAAAAGCCTTTAAACTGTACTTAAAGCCATCAATAAATAAACTCCATTCAGTTTTGTTATATGGCTGGTATATTTCTTTGAAATAAACCATCAACATCAATCAGTACAGTATAGAATATAGTGTTTCTTTTCAAAATACACAGCCAATTCACAGCCTCTTTTTCTATAGATTATTACTTTTGTCCCAACTGCAGGATGTTTCCACTGCAGCATGCGTGAAGCTGGTAATTCTGCGTCTTGCTTCATTAAATGTAAATCCCGAATTAGATCATTCAGCTCAGCTTGAGTCACTAAATAGCGTTCATCATCAGCCTGATATAAAGTATCACTGCTGGTGAAACATGTTTTGGACTCACTGCTCGTAGCACTCGTCGAATGACTGGTAATGAATAATTTGTTGGAAGTTGAATTGGTTTGGAGACCGATGGGACATTCGTGTAAGTAATATTTTTTTATTTTTCATATTGTAACGGGTGGGCCATAAGGATGTTGGCGGTTTAAATATTCAATTAAAAAAAAACTACGAAACATAAAAAAAAATACATTTGTATTTTTAAAAAGTAGAAGCATGGGAATTTTTAAGACTTAAAAATAATGTTGTCCAAATGGCTTCTCTCGGCTGCTTGACACTCTTGGAACCGAAGTCGCAAATTTTGGAAAACTCGTTGAAAAGTTGTTCTCGGTATTTTGTTACTTTCCTGAATAATGTTCCTCTTCAACTGCTCTAAATTGGTCGGATTATTCTCGTAGACTACCGATTTGAGGTAGCCCCATAGAAAATAATCGCATGGAGAGAGATCGGCGCTACGTGGGGGCCATTCAATATCCCCCCTTTTCGAAATGAGTTTTCCAGGAAAAACATTTTTCAGCAGCTCTATGAATACCCTAGCCGTATGACATGTGGCCCCATCCTGTTGAAACCATATCCTCAAGGTATTGCCTTGAAGTTCTTGCAAAGCTGGCACCAAAAAGTCTGCTAGCATGTTGCAATATTTGTTCGCTCTAACCGTCATCGCATGCCCTCTTTCGTCCTCAAAAAAGTATGGCCCAATAATACCGGTTGACGTTATCCCAGCCCACACGTCAAGCTTAGGGCTGTGAAGTGGACGTTCATGCAAGCGTCGGGGATTAGTCTCGGACCAGAACCGACAATTTTGCTTGTTCACATGGCCATTAAGGTGAAAATTGGCCTCATCACTAAAAATCACGTTGTTGAAATTGTTGAACCGCTCTAGCATCAAATTGACAAAGTTAAGTCGGTTATTGGCATCATCGGGTTTTAAATCTTGGACTATCTGAATCTTATAAGCCTTCAAATGCAAATCACGTTTCAAAATTCGTCGTAAAGTTGTTCTTTTGACATCCAAAGACTGACTTCTCTTACGTGTTGACTGTTGCGGATTTCGCTGAACTGAAACACGAACACGCTCCACAATGTCGGCTGATCTTGCAGAAACTGGGCGACCACGAACCGTAATTGGTACTGTTGAGCCGGTTGTTTCGAACATTCTGATCCATTTTCGTATCACATTGGCGCTTGGAACTTCACTTAAATCGTGTAAACCGTGTTCATGCCGATACAATCGTCGTGCAGTAATACCTGATTTATTGTTTTCGTAATACGCTCGGGCACAAAATGCACGCTGCACTCCCGTGTGCGGCTTCATGGCGACTAAATTTCCAGGAAGCGGCGCAGCGAACAACATATCCCCCCACCACCCCGCGCCGAGCGTTACCGAGAAATTGAAGAATTAAATCGCCAACACTCATATGGCCCACCCTGTATAAACCTCCAAGTTTAAACTTACTTTTAAGTTAAACAAATAAATTTTGAATTTAACGAAAATATGAAATTATCTAAAACCAATCAAGTAATTATCGATAAATATCCCAATGATTATTGTGAATAATTAAAAGTAAGCTAAAGAAAATATGAAAAAAGGAAAATGGAAAATCCAACCTTACCAGCAAAGTTGCTGATTGAAAATCAGCCACTTTTGCAGCACAACTCGCACGGTGAGCACTTCAATCTCAGAAAATAAACATATTGAATTAACTCTAATTCATTTGCATTTTTTTTTTATCTCTTCCTCTTTATATGTTTTATATATATTAAATCTTAACTTTACTTGTATAATTTCTCAACTCTGATAAATTATGCAATTACTGTAAACCCGCCAATTCTTTAGCCCAGAACTTACTGCCCGGCACGGAAGAATTGGCCCTTAATTAATCAACTCCAAAACAATCCCACATACAGTCCACTATCTCTTTACTAAGTTGTGTCACAACAACACCGTTAGAGATTAAACCTGGATTAATCTCTTATCAAAACCAGTACACATATTTAATCCAGCAACTTTTGTTAAACAGAGATAACAATCGTTTTGGTGGTTACTTGACTCTCTGCAAAGTACTGGAATTGAAAAATCGAAATAGATCTTCTTGCCATTTGACCTCTTGTATAAAACGGTTCCGCAACTATTGCAAATTATTGTCGTTGTCCAACACGGTTTGTTCAAGTTTCTAAGAGCAAAACTAAAATAATATAAATATGAATATTTCAATGATTCTGGTATTGTATATCCTTTTTTTCCAACCAAATATTCACCAAACACAAGGTAAAAATAGCTTGAATCAGTAACACATGAACTTCCTGACATGCTAAAACGTTACTATTATGAAGATTTAGAATGAATGTGGGCTTCTGTCAAATTAATAGTTGTGATATCGTAGTATCAGTATTGACTGTTTTACAGTGTTGCCAGCATGCGATAAAAAATGAACAAGACGTAACAGCTCAATTTTATTTATGCCAGATTCAAATTCAGCGCATCCAGATTAGTTAAAAAGCATGCTTCGTTTTTGCAGTCAATTGTTTTTCAAAAATTTGTAGACCAGTGTTCTTTTCGAATTTTTTAATAACCACGTCTACTACTAGAACGGTGCCCTTAGAAGTAAACCTGTTGAAATTGAAATTCTTTGCGGTATTTGTAAGAGCCTACTATTAAATGAAGACTAAACCGAAAAATTCTCAGAAATTAAAATTTTTCTGGCAGCGATTTTACCCGCTTGTGAGATATTAGATTATTGTCAAAAAGTATTACAAACGATGTGGTTACTCGTCACCATATAAGTAAGTATGTCCTACATAATATGTAAATTTAGATCTTTCTTCAAATGAAAATGAATATTTTTTACGATTTTTCAATACACACTCCCATTGTTAAGGCGATTCTTTAAAAAAAAGTGAACGAGTTTGGGTGGCTCTTACCAGTTCCTATAGGCTTTTACCGTATGTTACTTTTAATTAAATAATAAACTATGAAATTACTGAATTACTGAATTTGAACAACCACTAAAAGTATTTTCAACTCAATAGGATAAAAAAACGCCGCAAGCATTGAGTTTAAAATTGTTCAAATATTGTAGATATGCATTAGATAAAGTCCAAAGGATTGTGGCAAGAACTGAGGTGCAAATTCAATATACGATCATGGACCCTGTTATTGCTAAAAAAAAAATATTGACCGTCACCAACAACTTGCTCATATCCAGGATTTCATAGTTCACTGTTATGGGTTGTTTAAAAGTAGTCTCCCGTACACGGATCTTAATATTATTTTCAAAATTGTTTCCCAAACATATTTTATTTTGCACAGCTTTGCAATCGCATTTCATTTTACATCAAAATATATTTACAAAATACATACTGAACATAGATTGAATTTCAATGATTTATCGAAAAATAAGACTTACTCAGAACACTGTTTTCGCACCCAAAATATCTATGCTTGATGTACAATCAAAATATACGAGGCGTGATAAAAAAAAACGGATTTTTTCAAATTGCGTGAGTTACGTATGTTTGATTTTCGCATTTTTTCCCTGTTATGGTGGTACACATGTCTGTTATATATGTTGACAATATCAGCCATTTTGGATTGTCAGTTTGTTTTTGACAGATAAAAAGGTTAGTCGTGTTTTGGTGTGCTATTCGATTTTTTACTATTCGAAAAAATGGATTAAAGAAACGATATTAAGTTCTGTGTAAAAAATGAAATTAAATGTTCAAGGACATTTGAAATGTTCCCTGTGGCGTTTAGCGAGTCTACTAGAAGCAGAACACAAGTTCAATTGTGGTATAACCGGTTTAAGGAAGGCCGAGAAGAAGTCAATGACGATGCTCGTCCTGATTGCCCGAGCACGTCAACAACCGATGAAACCATTGAAGCAGTGAAGGAACTGATTTTGGATAATCGTCGAATCACTATTAGAGAGGTTGCTGATGATGTTGGCATATCGTTCGGCTCATGCCAAGCAATTTTTACGGATGTTTTAGGCATGAAACGTGCGGCAGCGAAGATTGTTCCAAAATTGCTAAATTTTGAGGAAAAACAACGTCGCATATGCATCGCTCAGGAGCTGTTGAAAGTCGTCAACGATGAAACAGATTTCCTCAAAATGGTCACAACTGGTGACGAATTATGGGTGTATGGCTGTGACATTGAAACCAAAGCCCAATCATCCCATTGGAAGCGTCCAGAAGAGCCAAGACCGAAAAAAGCACGTCAAATGAGGTGTGAAGGTTTTGCTCACTATTTTCTTCGATTGCAATGGCGTGGTGCATCATGAATTCTTGCCACAAGGAATACAACATTGAAGTCATGCGGCGTTTGCGCGAAGCAATTCGTCAGAAACGCACAGAATTGTGAAAAATCCTATCATGGATTTTTGCACCATGATAACGCACCAGCTCACACATCGATGCTTGTGCGTGAGTTTTTGGCCAAAAACAAAACCGCAATCATGCCTCAACCACCCGTATTCACCGAACTTGGCCCCCGCTGACTTTTTCCTGTTCCCAAAAACTGAAGACATCGATGAAAGAAAAGCGTTTTGCTACGATTGAGGAAATAAAAGAAAAATCGAAACAGGAGCTGTTGGCGATACAAAAAAGCGCGTTTTAGAAGTGTTTCAAGAATTATAAGAAACGCTGGCAAAGGAAATAACATAGAAATTGATGAACAAATAAATAATTTTTTGAAAAAAATTGAAAACAATTGATCACACCTCGTACATCAGTATGTCATATTTTTAGCTCAAAATATTTGATTATTTCGAATTTCTTAAACCACTTACTTAATTTGGCGCTTTTGTACATAACACATTTTCTTGTTCTCTCAAATTTTAACCCAGAAATTTAAGTTTTTCTTTCACATGAAGCGCAATAGAGCTTAACGCGAATTACTGCGATTTGATCAAATTTGTACTATTGTATTATGGGCACAAATGGACAATTCTTGCTAGCAGTGCTTACAGGGAGCAAGATTTGAAAATAGTAAAAATAAATGTCTTAGATTTTATGTGAGATATGGAAAAACGGGTTACGTTATTTGAAAGTTTTCAATTTTTCAATCACAATTCTACGTTCTTAGTTATATCATATTAGCCCAAGTTGGAACAAGTTCAATATTGAACGTTTCGGTATTATTAAGATTGCTCTTTCTAGCTTTAAGCACTTGGCGACTACTATTGATTACCTTTAGAAGATAAATATTAATTTGTCAATATGGAAAACGGATTATGGTATTTGAAAGTTTTCAATTCTACGTTTTTAGTTATATCATATTAGAATGAATTAGAACATACTACTAGCCCAAATTGGCAAACGAATTCTGTTTCAACATTGGACGTTTCTCTTGACTAGACGACTACTCTTGATTGCGTTTAGAAGATAAAGGTTTATTTGTCAATATTTGCTCAAAGAATTTTCAATATTTTGAAAATGAAAAAAATTATCTGCTAACATTTTTTCATAATCACATTATTACGTGTGTTTAACTTCCCAAAACTATAGCGAATATTATAAAATTGTCTTGTCTTTATGATCTATTTATTGTTTTCAAAATTAGCTTTATAAAATATATTCAGACAAATACATTTGTCTTGCAACAGTGAAAAATCACACTTCCGTTTGCTTACTTCAGTATCTTATCTTATACAGGGTTGCCCATATTCGACGGACCCATCTGGCAACGCCATAACTTTTGACAGAGATGTCAGATCGCTTAATGACATACCGCGTTTGAAGCGTCAGTCCAAGCAGATTTTTACCATGGAACAATACACGCCACGCGAGCGCTCTGAAATAGTTGAAATTTACATTCAACAGAAGAAGTCAATTGTGAAAACTCAACGTGCTTTTAAAATATTAAAAAATGTGAGAAGTGCGCCTTCTAAGAACACCATTAAGCGTTTATACGAAAAATTTTCGACTGGTGAGGCTCTTTCTAATCCGAAGAGGCCAAATAAAAGTCGACCAAGGCGATCGGCCGAGAATATCGCTGCCGTACGAGCCAGTGTTGAGAGGTCCCCAAGAACATCCCAAAAACGCCGTTCTCAGCAGTTGGGCATGGCTCGGTCCACTTTACAACGGATTATTCGCGTTGATTTGCATTTGTTCCCGTACAAAATTCAATTGACGCAAAGATTGTTGCCTGCGGACAAGCCTCGTCGATTGGAATGGGCCCAACGAGTCATCGAAATGGCCGATGATGACGAGCAATTTTGGAACAAAATTATCATGTCCGATGAAGCCCATTTCACATTGAATGGGACCGTAAATAAGCAAAATTGCCGTATTTACGCCACTGAAAATCCTCAGGAGATTCAAGAATTGCCTCTTCATGACGAAAAAGTCACAGTTTGGTGCGGCGTTAGTGCGAAAACGGTCATTGGGCCGTTTTTCTTCCAAAACGAAAATGGCCATGCTGTTACCATCAACCAGGAGCGTTATCGCGACATGATGACCAATTTTGTGATGCCAATTATTCGTCGAAAGCGTATGAGGCAGTTCTGGTTTCAACAAGACGGCGCTCCACCGCACACAAGTCGCATAACAATCGATTTTCTGAAGAATTTGTTTCCGGGCCGTTTGATGTCGAAAAGTGGTGATTTGGACTGGCCACCGCGTTCGCCCGATTTGACGCCCGCTGACTTCTTCTTGTGGGGACATTTGAAGTCAAAGGTTTACGTTAACAAGCCAAGGACCGTAGAAGAGCTCAAGGACAACATTCGTGAAGAAATAGCCGCTATTCCGGCCGAAATGTTGGCGAAAACGATGGAAAATGCTGCAAAAAGGGCACAATACGCCATCAACGCCAGAGGCGGCCATTTGAGAGATATCATATTCAAAAATTGATGTAAACAAATCTACTTGGAACAAATTAAATGAATAAGATTGCCAACCGCCAAATTTTTATTTTTTTCTTTAATTTTTTTTTAAAAAACATGGGTTCGTCGAATATGGGCAACCCTGTACATATAAAAACGAATCGTGGTTTGTTCCGATGCTTAAAACTCCAAAACGGCTGGACTGCTTTGCATAAATTTTTGTATATGCGCCTGGGTGGTGCGCGGA
>JAHXMU010000422.1:122930-138768 GCA_019455685.1 Philornis downsi
TTATATTTTATATTTTATATTTTATATTTTATATTTTATATTTTATAATTTATATTTTATATTTTACATTTTATATTTTATATTTTATATTTTTTTTTTAAATTTTTTTTTTTAAAGATTTCATCCCTCCATACATAGAGTATACAATCAAAATACGGGTGTAATATGGTTTGTATTAACAAAGCATGTCGTCAGGTTGATGGTTGCCTCACATGGTGTTAGCCCTTTTTAGAAATATTCCACTCAACTCATAAATGACAAGGTAACCTTGTCTAAATAAAACATTTTGCATTTCATTGTTTTGAGAATATTATAGAACTAACAAATCGAATTTACTGAAGACTATTGATTTAAAAATGTATTTAACATTAACATAAAAATACTCCCTATTTGGCAATCTACACTTGGGTATTAAATAATGTCCAAATGCAACCTTTGTGGGGTCTCTAGAGCCTCATTTGCATTCTAGATATAGTTGGTTTGTTTTTTGATATTTTGGTCATCAAGCCAAAGAAGGTTGGCTCCGATAATATTCCGTAAGGATAAATAATTTAGTAATTTGTAAAGTAAACATCTTTCTTAGCACATGTGATTATCCAGCATATGATTGTGGATTCAATCAAATGCTAAACCATGCCGCTGTCCCTTCGCTGTGCTTACGAGGCTTCGAGCAATGGATCCATCGAAAAAGCTAAAATTGACGTTCGGGATCGTTATTAAAACCAGTAGTTTCCATTGAAAGAATCCAACATTGTGATACTAAACAGGAGAAGCTTTTTTATATCTCACTCATGGGATGGAAAACGAATTTGATTTTTATATGGTCAAACATAACATACGATATATTCATACATAAAACATAAAATTTCCGAATACCCTTTATTTAATATTAATTTTCTTTTTAATATTTTCGGTTTTTTAAATTTGCATTTTGAGTCCAATGATCTCGACTACGTTTGGCTTTTCTTAGCATTCAGCATACAGTTTTTAGTGTTTTTAATAAGAATTGCCTTAAACGTATTTTGACTATTCTATGTCACCCCACTTTGCTATAATTTTGTGGCAAATTATTAAGATTAGTTTCTGTTTTACATAATTTTGATTATAAGCTACACGTTCTACTACTGGGTAGTCCCAAAATTTGGAACAGATCGAATCAGCGATCTCTTTTTCATTTCGTTCAACATTGACACAGTTTTTGACACAGAGTGTTGCAGTTTATTCTAGCAGAAGAAATTTACCGCAAATAGTTCTTTCTAAAATTGGCATCGCGTTGAAGCTCTATGCCTGGATTTTATGATTTTGTGTTCAAGACCTCTAATCTTAAACATTGGATTACATTACAGTCCCTATAGCTGACTTTAAATTTGGAATGTACATCGTCATATTATCAGTTTTATTGTACGAGTACTTTAAGAATGGACGGCTGCACATTGAAGCTACTGTCCTTGCGAAAATTTCGTTTACTTTATATACAAACTCGTGATAAATTGAATACAATTCAAGAGGTTTGACTATAAAATAGATAATTGATGATAACTTTTAAATTAATTAAAAAAAAAATAATTTTCATGTTGCAACCGGAAGTAAAGACAACCGACTTCATTGATTTCTTTTTTTTTTCAAGACGATTAAACTGAAAACTAATTTATTTTAAATGCAAAACAGTTGGTGTTTCACTTATGATAATGTTAATGTGGAATACAATTTTTGCTTCATTATATTTATTGTATTTGGACGTTATGCATAGAACAAATCAAGATTGAATTACACTCCATCAGAGTTGAGCAATAGATGCTATTGAGATGCTTTTATTGTACATATTCCGAGTTATATACCGGTCATGGTACTAAATGCTTTTAACTCAAATATATTCTATAGTAGGTTCCAGAGATCAGCGCATAGAAAAAGTGTTGCTGCTCAAATGTCTCGTACTTGACTTCAGAGATTGGCATATACCCGGCAAGGAGAAATTACAGGGTTTCAAATGAACCGCCTTCAAAAATCGATGTTGCACAGATGTTACATCTTTCCAGATTGAAACATGTAGCTTGCTGTTTAGAAAACCATAAGATATTTACATATACGTAACATTCTATCCTAAAGTAGTTAATTGAGCGGTAATATGGAACCACAAAATATTCTAGCCAGCTTTATCTTCGCTTCTAAAAGTCTATCCCATATTCTGTTAATGGACTTTTAATACAAATTGATAGTTTCTCCTCCAAAACAGCATCACTGTTCTGTCTAACCAACTTTGCCATTTTGCTGGCATGTGGTATTCACAGTGTTCAAAGGCTCCAGCTGCGTGATTTTCCCCGGGAAATGTTTCCTTATTTGACATTAATTGTTTTTGGTTTTGTTTGCTTCTCTCCTTCCCTCCAGCTCTTCCACATTTCATTCTGATTCCCATCCCCCTGTCGTAGTGCGATGTATGAGTACATTTTATTTGATAAGTTTTGTGAACAGAAAAAAAACTTTTACGCTTTTTATTTGAGTTTGGAAATTGTTTGCAACAGCAAAGTGATTGATATTTACATTGATGCACTCAAATATTACGTTCAAATTTATTTTGATAGTCCACAAAAAATTGGGGAGGAAGTTTTTCACTAAGCCAATGAAAATTGCGAAAGGAAATATAAACCAAAGGCAAAAGCTATATAGATAAAGTGCAAATCTGGCTGAAAATATTATTAGCAACTTATTTTCGCAAAATTAAAGTAAACTGAATGTGTTTAATTTTATAACAACTTTAATAAGTTATTGATGAATTTTGCAAACACGAAAAAAAAGGATTCGTATTTGTTCAACAATGCATTGATTACTCTAATTTATTGCTGTAAAAAGTTATACGACAACTATTTGTTACTATTCACTCTATATTTGTAAATTGTGGAAGTTGAAAAAAACGTTCAGATTTATTTATTATTCAAATCCGTACAGTTTACTAAAACACTCTGGTCTGCCTCAGAAAAACAGCTCTCAACACTGTAACTTTGTAGTTTCCATTGACATCATCAGTTCGCGAAGAACGAAATTTGTTTCACAAGGCGATTAATTTATTTTTGTCTAATCGAAAGCTTTCACAATAAAAATGACTTTGAATAAATTTTCTAAGAATTCGGTTTCGTGCCTTCCTTTTTCGATTGACGCAGCCAATGAACACTGAACTCACATCGAACTAAAGTTAACAGTTTCCAAGCTCTCATACGAAACAAAAGACCAAAGAGCCAAATAAAAAAAATAGTAACAAAATTAATTGCCTAAAACAGAAGCAATTAATTGAAATGAACAACTCCCCCACGACCAGGCTGGCACTTGAAGCCCCTTCACACAGTTTCACAGGGCTGGAGTGTTTGGGATGAACCCAACTGGTTAACGGACAGACAGGCAGATTGACGAACGACGAGCAAATAAACAGCAAAGTGCTGTAGTGATGTATTGTGGTCCTCACAAGAAATTTGCATTGCAGGGGATGGATGGAGAGGTGGATACAAATTGGGATGCAACTAGCGCAGAAAATTCTAAACTAAACCTTCATAGGGATTTGAATGAGTGGGAGGAATATCTATTCGATAGCGATCAGAGTTGGTAAATGTATTAAAGACTTTTGCATTGCCATAAAAAATGTTGCGCAAATTGATCGAAATGAAAAGAAATAGAAAAAGATCAAGAGGAATGTTTAGACTCTTTCAAGATTTCTGACAAAACAAATATTTTGTTCATCGAAACCGTTAACTACATCGGACTTAGAGCTTTATGATTTGCATGACTACCCGGTGATGTAGTCTTAGATAACTTAACTCCAATACACTCTTGAAAATCAAGATAACTTATGACCGCTATTTCCCAAAATTCTTCCGATTTACTTTGCCCGAATTTGAGTTTTATTCGTGTGAATACACAAATTTTTATAAAGTGGCAGGTTTGTGAAAGCTTTAGCTGCAGCTAAATAAAACCATAGAGAGTCTATAGAACTTTTCGCATATTTCGGGCGGTATCTCAGTGATAACTAGACAAATGTTGGGTTGCCAATGCTGCAATGTTCGGAAATTATCCGCGTCAACACGATCTTTGATGAAGCCCCACAAAAAAGTCCAACGGCGTTAAATTGCATGATCTTGGTGGCCAATTGACGTCGCCAACATGTGAAATTATGTTTTCTAAAAACTTCTCATGCAATAGAATCAAAATCGGTCGTGTTGTGGCAACGTCTTGTTGAAACTACATGTCGTCCAATTCATTGCAGACCAAAAAGAACTTCGGTTAATATACACCCGCAGTGGTCTGAATTGAAATTCGGATTATCCGCCACACTTTCACTAACACGAGCGATATTTACGGCAGTGTGTACATTGCAATGATGCACAGACCTGACTACGTTTGTAATGATACCAGTCTCTTCAAATGTCTTACCAAATCATACCAAATCCTTGCACGATCATTATCACCCATAACACACGAAAAGTGCCTACGTTTGAATCTCCACTTTTGTATTTAGTTCTAACCATTTTTGCGCCCAGCGATCCACATTCGTAGATGGGTACCCTTTCACTAAATAAATAACACTTCAACTGACAGGTATTTAACAGCATACAACCTTGCCCGTCCGAAAGTTTTGAAATCTCTAAGTGGATATCCCCGCATTTCCATTTTGAACATTTATCTCATCGGCATTCCTGTAATTAACCGTTTTGAATAAGTTTTTTCTACAATTTTCGGTACTTAAGAAATTAAAAAAAATGTAATTAGTTGTTCCGAACAATTATTCCCGCCACCATAGAGTGGAGGGTATACTAAATTTATATGTATGATGATTAGAAATAATCATACGAGATTCCATGTAACGTGTACCCGTATATCCCTGATCGATGCTTGAGAAGGCTGCAGTAACATCTCGCAGTTTTGGGTCAATAATGTCTATGTCATCTGCATATGCGAGTAACATGTGACTTTTATTAGGATCTAAAAGGGTTAATTGCATCAGCTGATTCTAATCAGTAGTAAATGACAGATGAAACAACACACGCACATACATACAAATGTTCTTACATTCCTCTTTGTTCATCTACAATAAACTTCTTGTTCTTACTTATCTCAACTAGAACAGACGTGTTTTCACTCAAAATATTTTGGCAAACGTTTACAAAGATGATACCAGTCGTATTAACTGCAGCTTTCCTCATAATCATCTCCAATAGTATGTTCAAGAGGTCACACGATAAACTGTCGCCCTGTCTAAATCCTCGTTTGGTGTAAAAAGGCTCGCTTAGATCTTTGCCTATCTTTACTGAAGACTTCGTGTCAGTCAGCATCATCCTACAAAGACGTATAAGCTTCGTAGGAATTTCAAACTCGGACATAGCCTCATACAGTTTTTGACGTATCGAGCTACCGGAGGCAGCTTTATAATCGACGAAAAGACGGTACGTGTCGATCAGTTCTTCTTGGGTCTTCTCCAGAATTTGTCGTAGTGTGAGTATCTGATCAGTTGTTGATTTATCAGATCCAAAGCCACACTGATAAGGTCCAATCAGGTTAGTTAGAATCGGCTTTAGTTTTTCACATGTCACACTCGACAGGGCCCTATAAACAATGGGTAAAGGACTGATACCGCGGAAATTTTCTTCAACCGACAGTTGGAGTCGGACAAATAAATTTTATCCCAACTTCGTATTAGAATTCTGCCAATTCCGATCCTTAAGTCGCGTACAAGGCTATGAGTATTTGGTTAATAATTTTATTTAATACGTTATTGTGAATAGGGCCCTACATATGGAAGATCATTTTCTTAAGATACGAGTACAAATTACAGTACTTACAAATTAAACTTTGCAAAAAAAAAACACATTTTTTCAGTAATTATCAGTTCGAAATCGTTTTTTTTCTGCCTGCTTTCATAAAATGTTCAAAACGATGAACAAACAAATCGTCTATGAACGAAATTATTTTACTGTTTCATACAAAAATTGTAATTTTACGGTAGTTTTACTTAATAAAAATAATCGCTTTTCAAATCGAAAATCTATTCGAAATCTATTCGAAAGACGAGCACAAATAGGTATTCGTTTGCTTTGCTAACGAATTGAGTTTTAGGACTGAGTTATAGGCTGTAATAAATGCCATCTATTATGTTGATAGAAGACATTGATTCGAAATGATTTTTTTCACGATAAAACTTTTATTCTTCGATATATATTTTTTCAATAACATGAATTTTTCTAAAATGTTTGCATTAATTTGTATTTCTTCTCGCAAGTACGCAATTACGATAGTGGATATCTGTTGCACTATACGATTTTATGCCAACAAAATAATACTGACACTGCCACTATCGAGAGTGCCTAACGTCGGATCCACCAGAACAATTTAAGCTGTACAACGTAGGGGTTGTACAAAAAAATACACTGAGTAGTCCGTTTTTTTTTTTTTTTTTTGTTTTTTTTTTTGTCCAAATACATGAAATTGGTATCCTTTAGCAGAATAGCCTTGCTGTTCGATAAAAGATTTTAAATAGAACAACAAACGAGGGACAAATGGCCAAAAACCACACAACATTCAGCAATTAGTTAATCCAACAGTTCATGGAAATCTCTGCCAATTCCATCAGACAGGCGGAGAAACTAAAAGCAAACCAAAGAACCAAACTAATCGAAGCTAAATTGATGGTTTCATCAGTCCACAATGAAAGCAACATGCGAACAGGTCAGATAATGGTGATGCCACATAGCGATGGTCTTAAAACTTCTTAATTTGAAACGGCAAAAATATTCTCTTCCCTCGGCCAGCAAGCAAACGATTGAATAGAAACCACTGAACCACATTTCTAAAGAAGTTGTCAAAATTTGAGCGACAAGTTCAAATTGATTTGACAATTGACAGGATTCACAAGAAATTTGTAAAGATGATGGGAAAGGAGACTGAAGGTTCAAGTGATAATTAAACGCAATTTAGACTAAAAGAAACCGAACACTTTAGCCAATAAGAGGAGAACTGTGGTCAATTAAAAGTCAGTTAAAATATGTTCGATTATATTCTAACAGAAAAAAAAATATTTATTCTCTTTAAAGAAGCAAACAATAACATACGATATCTTTCAATTCCAAGAAAATCTTCAAAAATTCAATTAACAAACTAAATTGTGTATGTGTGTCTGTGGTCAAAACTAAAAGTGCTTGAAAAATGTCAGCGTATCGAAGGATTCCGCCTGTAATATTAACACCAAATCCAATGAATGCTACAACTACAGCGGCAGTATCAGCTTCAACTGACGCAACTTTATCAAACGAAGCAACAACAACGATAGTGAGCAGCCAATATCCTCGAAGCAGCAACAAACCCCACAATAACAGCAACAACAACATTAGTAGCAACTTCTGTTGTTATTGGCCACCTTCTTATCACTGTTGGCACTTTTTACTTTCTTGCTATTTCTGCCTGCTCTTGTGTATTGTGCAACACTGTGGCATTCGAGCGGAAATCTCCTCGCTTTCTGTTATTTCCGATGGTGTCAGTGCCGTTGGCTTGGGCGTAATGGGTGCCATGGAAGCCGACAATGCTGTGGGTGCGAATGCGGCAGTGGCCGCGGATGACGATGTCGGTGGTGATGGCGGTGGCAGTGGCGGCCGCGGCGAAGGTGTCGATAATCCGGACTTGTTGTTAAACAACTTCGATAGCCAAAGCTGTTCATCACGTAAATTTAATAATATGGCTAAAACTATCGGCGACGTTGAGGATTTGGAATTGGGCGTGTCGGCGAACATTGCATTCGATAATCGCCAAAGGAAAAGGTAAGTATCATAATACAAACGGCTAACAACTAATATTAATAATAATAAGCGCCATTCCAACAGAGTTAGGACAACAACAGCTACAAATAACTAAAATTTAATATAGTTTGTTTAAAGCATGAATTATACTTTATATAAATTCCGTCTAAATATGAAAAGTGTAGAAGAGTTTTCAATAAAACAAAATAGCGTTAGCGAAAAAAAAAGGTTGCCTTCTCCACTTTGGGAAAGGAATTGAAACCGAATATCCTTGAAGGCGGTCCCAAAACAGCAAAGAACCGGCACAAAGTACAAATACAAGGAAGGCACAAAGAAGTTGGAAAAATTGTTCTTTAGTTTTCAACACAATCTCCTTTAAGCTCGATACACTTTCTCCAGCGATATTCAATAGCTTCTACACCCTGTTTATAGTAAGAACTGTCAAACTCCTTAAAATAGCCATCAACCACAGATTCTATCTCTTCATTGCTGGCAAATCTTTTACCACCGAACCATTTTTTCAAGTTTAGAAATAGAAAACAGTCCGAGGAAGCTAAGTCTGGCGAATAAGGTGCGTTATGAAGCAATTTAAGCTTTAATTCAAAAATGTTGGCCATCACAATAGTGGATGTGTGAACTGGAGCATTGTCTTAATGAAACAACACTTTCTTTTTCGCCAAATGCGACCTTTTTCCATCATTTCATGACCTAAAGGCTGCTATAAATTATCATAATATTCGCCGTTGATGGTTTTTCCTTTCTGAAGATAATATCGTAAATAAAAATAATCCCATGAGCATCGCCATGACCTTGCCAGCAGATGGCAAGGTCGTATCGTATCCCTTTTTTTGATACGATGCATCCATTTCAGACCACTGCTTTGTCTCAGATGTAAAGTGATGAACCCATGTCTCATCCATGATTATAAATCGACGCAAAATTTCAGTTGTATTGCGGTGAAACATCGCCAAACTCTATCGCTTTACTGAAACATCACCTCAACGCTGTTTCTGTTTTCTTGACAGCAAGCGCAGCACTCATTTTGTGCACAGCTTTATCATCTTGAAGTCTTAGGTCAATATACGATGTATAACACTTTTCGAAATGCCTATCATTTCAGCTAGCTCACGCACCTTCAGTCAACGATCATTTAATACCATTTTGTGGATTTTTCTTACCTGCGTCTGGCGGGGACCGATCAATTGGTCGACCACTAGGATGTTCATCTTGGCAGCTCGTACGACCTCGTTTAAACTCTGCTACCCAATATTTTACCGTTGTAAACGGAGGAGCAGACTCTCTCAGAGTAGAATCTAGCTCAACTTTAATATTAATTGAACTGAGACCTTTCAAATGCATAACAGTGACCAATTTTTTCCATGTTTACAAATTCAGTGAGATCGTTTATTTTTGATTTCTCAAATAAAAATACTAAACAACGTGGCGCCCCGAAAATTACAACATATGTATTCAAACTGCTGTCACCTTCTATACGTTGGGTTGGCTAGTTTTGAAGCCTCCTTCGTATCATGGAAAATGGCTTTAATGTTTTTGAGAACACGGACTATGAAGAACAATATAAATTTGAAGTTTGGAAAATAAATTCAGATATAAATACAGGTACCCTATAGCGTACCGCGCACAAGAACAAGTAGTTTTTCGAAATTCATTCTTTTTGAAATCGATAACCGTAACTGAAATAAACGAAATAAAAGTTTACATTCTTTGTACTTTATTGATCCATTTTTGTCAAGATATTTTACAAAACTACAGACTTTTTACAGATATTTTCCAAATTTTATAATCGTAACACAGGGCAATTTTTGTCCATGACACAACTAATCCTTTTAAAACATTTCAGTCGGACATATGATAAAAACCATTAAATTTTTTTTACTGAAATTTGGTACTTTTATCGTATTGGATATATTGGTTTAGTGCTACTGAGTGTGGTGGCCAAATCACAAGACACCGACAAAATGAAATTTATATCGATGAACTTAGAATTCAGTGATGTCTTCGTCTGTCTTCTTGCAAACACGATGCTGACCACAATCATGACAAACCGTTATTGAAAATGGGCCATACCGATCCAAGTTTTGATATAGTTCCAATACAAATAGCAGATTTGATAGGTATTTAACTAAATTTTTCGAATATGTTTTTGGCTGGATTCATAGGAGTAGCAAAGGGTTCTCAGATTAAGTGCATTAAATGAATTTAGCTCCTCCAGAATGAATGAATTTAGTCCCCCAGAGATAATTTATTGTTACATCAATGACTGGATTGTTTACCAACCGTATTTCAAATAGCAGAATGACCTATTTGAAATACGGTTAGTAAACAATCCAGTCATTGATGTGTTTTCACTCACTACGAATACTATATGTAATAAAGGGTGGCGCATAAGTAACGTTAACGGCGACTATATTAAATGCGTTCTTGTGCATCATTTGGTTTTAAACTCGTCAACCAATTGCGTCTTATATGGGAAAAGATGTAACATATGTAAAATTCTTTGCAAAGACCGCTTTCATTTCGGGGTTTTCCTCAATACTCGCTTGCACTCGAGCAATGGCCACTTTATTTCGAACTGCACGAGGTCTTCCAGCACGCGGAAGATCACAGACAGCCCCTTGGTGCCCAAAAGGCTGAATCAATCGATAAATTGGTGGAGCGCTAGGAGTATTTCAATCATGAAAGAAATTTCGATATGATCCGAATAAACGAATGCTGACTTTCAAAGTAAAATTGAACAACTTTGGTTCTTAGTTCTGTGCTGAGCCTTTTCATCATAAATTTCCCAAATATTATTTAGTTAATTCTGTAAAGAGACAAAAAAAAAGACTTAAACAAAAAATGTATTCACTGACCAAGTCTTAATGTTACTTATGTGCCACCCTATATGATTTTATGATGAACGTTGATAAGCTGGACTCAATTCATAAGAAATATTAACAAAGATCAATGTTAAGCAATATTTTGGCATTTGGCAGAAATTCCTTAAAATAATTTCCTTGTAAGTAAAATATTCGCTCTCAAGGAATCGCCTTAGAATTAAATAAAGAAATAAGGAAAAACTGATTTCCTCAGATCCACTTCAATTTTTTTTTAATTATTTCTCTAAAATATAACTTAATTTTGTCGATTCCAAAAGACTTCTTGTTCTTGTTGAAATTTAGTTTTATAATATTTAGTGCATATGATTTGTTAGGTTAGAGACGAACAATACAACCCTCCAACAAACGAACCTGGCGCGCTCGTTTTTTTTTTTTCAATTTTACAGGCCACAATTTTCACTGAAATTTGATTCTGCTTAGCTAATATGATTTGGTTGGCTCAAGAATAAACCTTTCTGAAAGCAGATCTTGTCGATCCATGTTTTGATATTAAAGCCAAAATTGGTTTCATCACTTGTTGGATTTGTTTTTTTTTTTTTCACTTAAAAAAAACCCGAAAAAATATAAAAGTGTTTTGATATTAAAGCCAAGATTGGTATCATCACTTGTTTGATTTGTTTTTTTTTTTTCATTTAAAACAAAAAACCCGAAAAAATATAAAAGTGTAAGGAATTTTTATTTTTATTTTCAATAATCCATGCAGTAGCGTAGGTAATATTATTCTCCATAGATGTCATTGATGGCACAGATAAATGGCTGCACATAATCCCACAAAAATAATCTGGAGGGAAATTGGTCGAGTTGAGCGGGCAACCCGTTGTTCATGAACGGGAAATAAATTCCTCGTGAAATTCATCCCTCAATAAGTCAACTATTTCAAATGTATGTCGACAACATTCAGGTTTTACATTTTGTACAAAAATAAAGTCAAAGTCATTTAACAATAGTGGATGCCATTGATGATAACGTTGCCACATTTTAAAAAAAATGTGTCTCGATGATTCTGCCGAACTATATATTAAATAGGTGTCCAAATGTGCATCTGCCCATTTTTGCGCTTGTTTAGTTTAGCATCACATTTAAGATATATGGAAATATGTTTTTTTTTTGCTGTAGTTTTGAGTGGATTGGGGTTTCCAAAATATGAGGGAGAAATTAAAACTTATCGAAAAAATATTATTTTTTTTAATGCAAAAAATTTTCAGTCCATAATTTTACATTTTTATGAATTTCTCATAAATTTTAAGAAAATTTACTTTTCCTTTATATCTGTGCTATGGCGTAAAATGAATTGTTTATTTCCAAGTTCGTCCTCCTGTTATGGGCATAAAAGGTATGAAATGAAATTAAATAGAAACAATTAAACTTTTTCGACTAGTAAACGAAAACGTTATCCTCTAAGTCATCCTCTACAGAAACTTTAACAGGGTGCACGAGAGCAGAGTTCGAGCTATAGAATAACTTCTCTAGACAGATGCAAGGTTGTGTTTCTAGAAAAATTGCAATTGTGTTTTGCCATTAATTGCAAAGAAAACAAAAACAACCTCAGAGAAATATAGAAAAAAATCGCAAAACACAGCAGAAAAACAAGCTAAGAAAACCAATCTATTTTTATCAAATTTCAAACCAGAGCGAGACGCATTTTCTAATGCGACTCTATAACGCATATTCGACATAAAAATAAACTGTAGAAAATAAGATTACTGTTCCTTTGAGCGCATTAAACGGAATCGATGCAGTCAATGGACGTTTCCGAACAAATGCGAAACACTAACACCGTCACATGGACGCATGTATTTCGGTGGTTCTCTCAATGAATTCGTGCACGTCTCCGCCAAGTGTTTTCTTCTATCTTTTTTTTTTTGCATTTATGTATTTTTTTTTTTTTTAATTTTTTATCATTTGGCGAGGAACAAGCCGAAAAGCGTCGTTTCTTTCTTTACTTGACGATAAAAATTACTTGTGATACAATAGAATTGAGAGCGCACACAGCCACACTTTACTGCGAGTCCCTAGTACATAGTGTGTATGTTGCATGCATGTATCTACGTGCCACTGTGTCCAACTATGTACCTGCTGGTATATATGAGACCGTTTTGTCGCCCATACATGCATTTTTTACGGCTACACACATGAGGCGCGAGAGCGAAGAATGTGCACAACAATTTGACGCCCATCTGTCTGGTGAAGGCTAAATTTATTTAAAATCGAACCAATGATTACCGCCATCATTTTGGTTCTTACGAGCTGGTTTTCTATCAGTGGTCATTATTGTTGTTAAGAAACGTATCACACCTTGTGCGTTCTTAATTGCAGGTGGATATATTGACGATAATGACAATCAAGGATTTATCGAAAAATTGTGTCCCTAAATATATTGCAAAGATGTCATATCACATTTTTGTATCGAAATTTTGCTGGTTTGCAAATAAACCGATTAGATGCCGATATTTGTGCTTCCCTAAATAAGTCATTGAACAGTGTTAAATGTTTAAAATGCAACAATAGTTTTCAAACTTTTTGCTTTATCACACATCATTGTGAAAATAATATCACTACACACATTACTGCATAAGGGATTCAGAGCAGTGGTTTCCCGTAATCGTATCCCGTCGATTACTGCGCCTTGCTTGTACATCGCAACACTGCACCACCTATAGTACATTAGTTACACTATTTTACAAGCCACCGCTGGATTGCCAGGAAAATGTTTGGTAACAAGGAAATGTTTTGTTTTTAGGTACAGGGGTTTCAATAACAGCTCATAGATAAAATCCAGTATCCACAAAAGCAGTATCCACATTAATTAATAATGAAACACAGCAAACTAAAAATGGAGAACTTTGTTAGTAACGACTTTATATTTTCTAAACATGACGATGAAACATTCAATTATTTTAAAGATTGGACCTTGTCATTATGAACGAAATACAATGTCATTTGAATGACCATCTCTGGATTGGTTGCAGCACTAGATCCTTTTTCTCTTGGCACCGTTTTGTTGAAACCATATATTGTCCAGTTCATAATCTTCAATTGCAGGGCAAAAAAGTCGGGTTTCATACAATTATTGCGCTTTTAATCGTAATTCGGATTATCCGCCAGACTTTCACTAACAGAAGTGATGCAGTGCGTACATTGCGATGACTCATAAGCCTTACTACACCTGTAACGTTTCCAGTCTCTTCAAATTTCTTTATAATCTTACCAATTTCTGGCACAGTATGTCGATTATGACGACCATAATCACCCCGTAATGCACGAAAAATGCCCGCGTTTTAATTATTTATTTTGTTGTAAATTTTAACTATTTTTGCTCATTCTTCGATTGTTAAACGATCCTTACCCATAAATGGCAAACCCTTCGTTAAATAAATAACACTTCAGATGACAGGTATTTAACATCCGACAGCCTTGCCAGCAACAATGACGCAACAATATGAGAAATTCCGATGAATTGCATGTGGAAACTAAGCTTGATGGATTTATTTGCATGGGAGGTATATGAAAACATTGACCAATATGGTCTACATTCAGTTTTTCCTTAATATTTAGTCGATTTTATAGAATTCTGATGAAAACTATAGTGATAGAATCAAATATAGACATAGACGTTGGTTAATTATTATGAATTAAAGTGTATTATTAGTTATTAATTTGGAAAGTCAGCACAAGTAAGGACATTTCATCAAGTACAGAACCAAAACGGCTTTAGAATAGCAATATCACAGCTGAAGAACAAAGAAATAAAGATGTCAGAAACAAAATGTCATGGTTGGAACTTTTGGAGAATTATTCGACTTTTATTGGAATCAAAAAAGAAAACTTGACGTGACATAATTAAAAGCACTCCACAATAATATTAAAAGCATTCCGGTAAATATTCGTAATGTCATATCATTTGATTCCCCATATTTTCAACAGAAATGTATGTATTTACCTGTCCTTAAATTCAAAAGGCTGTAAAATTTCCGTAATGAGCTCTTCTATGTGCATCGTTTGAAGCACTAACTTCAAGCAAAAGTTTTCAACACACCCTAATATTTAGGACAATTCATTTAAAAAAAGCAGTATCTACAAACAGATCACCCCTTACATCTTATTCCCATACATATTTCAGAAAAAACAACAATCAAAATTATTCGAGGCATTAATTTTCCATCAAACTTGCCAAGAAAACGTTTAGCCTTAAATCACTACATACTAAAATTCTTTCATACCCACCCTTATCTCCGTCATCTCTCGTTGTCTGCTTCCAATGGCATTTAGTTTTTCTTGCTGCTGCCGCAGGCACCCACATGCGAACTGTCCAGGCCATTTGTCAGCGTAGCGCACAAAGCTTTCCTTAGAAAAACAATAACGCTGGGCACAAGTTCGACCGCCAACCTCTTGCATGTCTTTTCCTACATGGGCAATAATAATAGCATGTGTAGATGTATGGGTTCTAGGGTTTCGAGGTTATTTTTTTTTTTTAAGTGTAGCCGCCCAATTTTAATGTGATGACTTTACGTGATCACATTTGTAACATATGTGCTGCTCTCCAATAGAAATAAATGCCATCCATGATTGCAGTTCCTCGCATCCTTGTTCAAGGCAACTTTCTGGCAAAAACTGCCGCATAGCCATTTTTTTCGCTTTCTTCGCGCAGAACTATCAGCCAGAGCCGAAGACGTTGGCGTCAGAAATTTATGATTCATATTTTGATAAATTATGCTGTTTTTTTTTGTCGTTTTTATCGATTTAAGTAAAATGTCTTTTCCCTGACTTTTACTATGATTGTTATTGTGGTTTTGGAACTTGGCGAAAACTTTTTTCGTTTTCAAGTGCCAAAAAATTGAAAATTAAAAGTTTTATTTCGCTGCTACATAATATGGTTTCATATTTATGAGTTTTCAACATCAAACTTTGATGTAATAGTCTGATGGAGGAGATGTATTGGAAGGCTATTCATGTACGTGTGTGTGTGTGTGGCGATTAGTTGTCGGAATGGCTAAGCAAATTGAATATGTGAACATTCAATGGATACGACATGTTGCAGGATTTATTTAAGCAAATCATTTCATTTAATTTCATTTCATTTGATTTCAATTATTTTCATTCCATTTCATTTCATTTCGTTTCGTTTCATTTCATTTCATTTCATTTCATTTCATTTCATTTCATTTCATT
>JAHXMU010000422.1:139439-151146 GCA_019455685.1 Philornis downsi
AGAAGCAATTATTTAAATGACATTGTATTTCGTACATAATGGCAAGATCCAAGCATTCTAATGAAATAAAAGTTTCATCGAATCGACACATAGCCATAGCGTCTCACGACGTATTTCACTTAATATCATCCCAATGTATACATTTTCCATCGTCAGTTACAAACGATGGGGAAAAATTATCTTTTTCGCTTTGAAGCAGCTGTTTGCAGACGTGTCTCTGCCTCAACTCGCTTGGCACACAATTTTCTACGTTTTGTATCGTTTAGAAGGGTTTGAAAATAGAATATAGAATAGGATAAGATGTGATTGAAAGTAATAAAGTAAAGATTCTTGTCAACTTTGTTTAAGGGATTTGTCAGGCAGTACAACGGGAGAACAACTATTATTTTCGAAAAATGCACAACAAAATATGGCGCGTAGGATGTTGAAACCATAACGACATTTCAGCTAGGTGGAACTTGCACCATGTCTGCAGCTGAGTTACTAGTAAGTGGGCATATTTAGGCAGCAAATCGCTCACATTCACTGGCAATAAATCTCAATCATTCTCTACTCATTCAAGGCCTTTGAGGATCATAACTTTGATAAATAATTGATCCGATAATGTACGCTTTCGGAAAAAAATAGTCGATTCCAGTTTAGGATAACTTTTTGCTCGACATGAAATATTGTCAATATGAGTGCTGCGTTTCTCCAATATTTAACAAAAATGATCACCGATACAGAGCTCTTTCTGAAAAACTAATACACCTGCATAATCCAGTTGCAAAAGAAAAGTCAAAATAAATGTCTAATGCTTTTGCTAATCTTTCTATCTAAAATCAGAACGTTTTCTTGGTAACGCATATACAATCAGCTGCCTTATCTAATACATAAACATACGAGTACATCGAGTCTATGATAGTGAACACACATTCATTTTATTGAAAATATCCCACTGTTCTGCAAATAAGTCGACATAACTAGAATATGAAGCTACAATTTGTTAATAATGCGCTTTCAAAAATTAATACAAACAAGAACAACACAGTGGCATTTGCAGCGATAAGAACATCACTAGCGCAATAACAATAAAAATCTTATGAAGAGAAGCAAAACAACAAGAACAAAAAAAAAAAAAACTGTTTACATTAACATTAAATGCTCAACAACAAGTCGAAATCAGCGCAATGCAAGCATGGAGATCTCTCGTATGGGATGTACTATGAGAAGAGCCAGAACATATCGCAGTGTTGTTTTGCGCAAAACAACACGAACTTTGGCCATAAAACGCTTTTAATGCAATTTGCACAACAGCAACTAGTACAGTAGCGCCTATGCGGTGTTGCCGTACTTTGCAAATATCCAATGCACATACACATCCACACACTCAAACAATGGGATATGGCATTAAAACAGGTCGAAGTAATTAAATTAAAGAGCGCCTGCCTGCACTAGTGGTGATGTGCGCTGTGTTGTTGCCGAACACCAGGGAGGCGCAACGAGAAGCCATAAGGAAACCCAAAACGTCAACAACCCGAATCATGAATGAATGAATGTCATTCGCTCGTTGAATACTTCGTTCGTTCGTTCGTTATGAGCTCAAAACGTAAACAACGACGTAAACATCTAAAAATCAAAATAAAACTACGAAAAAAATCACAAACGCCAACAACGACAACATCATCTAAAAACCACAACAATAATAAATCGGCAATCACACGCCGCGATCCCAAGAAAATTCTGGCGCGCAATCACCGAAGATTGTACGAGGACGTCTAAAAAAATATGGAAACGCCATAAGAATATCAAATTCCTTCAAATCGGAGCTTAATGTCGCGGGAAATCTTTTCTATTTACGACAGGGATGGAAGTGGAAATGTGTACCGCCGTCATCGCTTGAGATGACATCCATCACACGGATAGGGATTGTAATATCATTTACATGGTACCTGCGGATAGAAACCATCTCAATGTCTACAGTTAACAGTGAGTCCACCACAATACTGCCACCTGTTAAAAAAATATGACTTTACTCTGGAAAAAGGAGCAAAGTCTATCTATTTGGAATGAGAAGTGGGTAACTTAACAATATGCTTAGTTGGCTTTTCTTATAGTGGAACTCGGAAGACGTAAAACACCAATTGTCGATGCTTTGCTGTTCACAACGGGTGTAAGAACTGAATCAGAAATAAGCATCTTTAATGACATTATACTAAGCAAGATTTCAAGTAAGTGAATAATGAAACAGGAGAAAACATCTTTACAGGTGCCACAAAGTGCTTGAGTTTTGGCTAAGAATATTCAAAATGTCTTGTCCTTGGGATATAGATTGAGTTTTCTCCAATAAATGTTAGCTAGAGTTTAATTGTATAAATTAAGTTCTGATCACAAAATTCTACTTTAATAACTTGCAGTATTCCCTAAATTGTTTTTCTTTTTTGCTTCAAAAATGCTGAAGCTGACTTTTTGATTTTTTCAAATAAAAAAAAGGTATATATATCGGAAAATCTATTGCAAATTGTTCGGGAAAAAATACCGTGAATTTTACTGGAAAAAAATGTTACAACACGACATCATTGCAAAGCGACTGTAAAGGCTAACTAAACCTCGCACAGTTTCAGACCGCAGTAACCGTAATAAATGTCAACTCATGTGTACATATTTTAGGCCGTGTACATTTTAAACAATTACCTTATTTGTTGTTAAAATGTATATTTTTCATTCCAGTATTTGGTTTTGAAGCTATTTGGGCGTATCGTAATTAAAAATTCATTTTATTACAATTTCACCCAAAGTCTCGTCAATGTATACTAACTTTTTTAGGTTAGATTATGTTAGGCCAGTGTGGCAATCTGAATAGATAAATTCACTTATACTGTATAGTCCATTGTGATACCACGGAAACTGGTGATATGGATGTCCCTAGTTTCCCCCATTGAACCATCCTGAGCGCCTCAAGAAGCTCTTAAGTTGGACAATATCTATATCATCCAGATCTCCTAGGTTTCTACAGAAATAAGAGCCCAGTGTTGATCCCCGCTTGTTCGCCAGAGCGGGACAATTGCAGAAAAGGTGGCCTATGGACTTTTACTTCTCTTCATCCCCTCAGCTTCTGAAGAAGTCACTAGTCGCAACCTTCAGTCTCACTTCATGTCTTCCAATCAGGCAGTGTCCCGTCATGATGGATACAAGCAATGGGAAGTCTGATCTTAATAGAGACAGCAGTGTGTGTGAACGCTTCAGATCTAGGCCAGGCCACATCTGTCTGGATGGGTCACAGCCCCGGACTGAAGCCCACCGATCATTGCTGCTAAGTATGCCCCATCTCGTAGTAGGAGCTTACAAGTTGCTAGAGGCATGCTACAGACTCCAACTCGGCTGGAGTCTGTAAGGTTGTCCCTAGTCTTGCCAGCTCATCTGCTCTGCAGTTCCCTGATATGTCTCTGTGGCTCGGCACCCACGTAGGGGAATGTTGAAATGCTGAGCCATCTCGTTAAGAGATCTGTGGTGTTTCGGGTCTGATGTATAGGTAGAGTTCAGGAAGACAGAATCCAGCAATTTAATGGTAGCTTGACTGTCAGAGAATATGTTAATCCCCACCCTGGTAAAGACGTTATATCTCAGACATTCTGCCATTTCCTTAATGGTCAAAATTTCGGCCTACTATAATGTTCAGGTAGTCTTCTTGCTATACTTAGCCCTAGGTCTTAGAAGTAGACCCCGAAACCTACCTGATTATTTAATTTTGAGCCTTCAGTGTAGAAATCGATGTACAGTCTTGTACCAGAAGTCCTACATTTCCACGATAGAGATCTGGTATAAGTTGTGGTACTTCTTATCGAACAGTGGTTCAGTTAGAGCATAGTCTATGGTGCCTGTTATGTCAGGCGCTATGCTAAGGATCACACTACGGCCATAATCACTGTTCGACCACTGTGACAGCTCTCTTTGTCTTACTGCCGCAACTGCGGTAGTTTGCATACTAATTATGTCCAGGGGTAGTAAATGCAAAATTACATTTAGTGCATCGGATGAGTTGGTGCGGAGAGCACCAGTGATGCACAGACTAGCCATCCTTTGGACCTTGTCCAGTATTCTACAGTATGTGGACTTCTCAAAAGCCTTCCACCAGACGATAACTCCATACAACATTATCGGTCTTATTACTGCAGTATAGAACCAGTGATGCGAGGCTTTAACCCCCTTGTTTACCGATTGCCCTCTTGCATACATATAGCGCCACTGTGGCCTTTTTCGCCTTGTCCAGGATGTTGAGTTTGAAATTCAGCTTCTTGTCTAATAACACACTAAAGTATTTTTTACAGTCCGCAAAAGGAATTTCAGTGCTTCCAGGGAGATGGTATCCACAGGTGGAATCTTGTAACTTTCGGTGAAGAGAACTACTTCGGTCTTGCTTGGATTTACTCCGAGACCATTTTCCCTCGCCCACTTCATTACAGTGGGAAGGGCTCTTTGAAGAATATCTCTGAGTGTTCTCAAAAACTTCCCCCTAACTGCTGTTGCCACATCGTCTGCGTATATGACAACCTTGAGCCTCCTCTAAAGAAAACAGACGATTGTTCAGAGCGAGGTTCCTATTGACTTCTTTAGGGACACGTGTTTACAATGAATTGAAATTTCATTATTTTTAAAGTATCGCTGGTTTTTTTGTTAAATATATAAATAATTAAAATGTATGAATAAGTAAAGTCGGGAACACAACTTAAGATTCGGCTACAAATTACATAGAAATAAAAATAAAAAATAAAATAAGAATAAACCTGACACAAAATATTTTTGTTTATTTCATTCAATTTTGCTCTCTGCTGGCTAATGGCGCCACACTCAAAAAACAAAAGTTTGAAGAAAAAGAAAAGATTGTGTACACTTTTGTTTTTAAATTTTTCAACAGTTTAATTTAAAAAATTTATCATGACTAACCGACTGATGACTGATAATAAGACCAATTTTTTGTCTTACAAATGCCAGTTTTTGGCAATAAGACAGTATTATCTCGTCTTTACAATAATGGAGTTATTCTCCCAAAACCAAAAAAAAAAAAACATTCAATTTTTAAAGTCAATCATTGCTATAAAAACATGGTATCAAAATCGGGTTACCATTTATAAAATACAGAAGCTCAGAAAGATCTATCGCAACCCAGATATTCGACTTTGACACTCTGTGGATCACACCGCAGTTCCCCAAGTATTCAAAGAATGATAATTATTATTATACTCGTAGTACAAATCGCTGTTTATCGCCTTTTGTATATAGTTGGATTATTTAGCCGATACATCGACCTAAAAGAACTAATCCGTCCGGCCGATATACCTGCATAAAGGTTATAAAATAGTAAGCAAGAAGATGTATAAAAACAAACAAAATGTACCAAAAACTAAATATATTGTCGCATTTCAGATCAAGAATTTCAAATCATTAATGTATTTGACAATTTTGGAGCTCCGCCATGACCGATTTGGCTATGTGGGCAGTTGCTTCATCTTGCTGGAACCAAATGCTGTTAAAACGGATGCATCTTCGACGCAGTTCTGGGTAAAAAGAAACTCCTTTAACATCTTTAAATAACGATCCTCGTTCACAGTTGACGTCAATCTCGCCGTGAAGGCGTTACCCACGGTATACTTATCACGCTGGGCATATTACAATGCGATTGCCAGGGCCCGCTGGGATAGCCAAACTATTTTGTTAGCAAGCTATCACAATTGCCAGTCTTTGACAGTTGGCAATAGCACGGTTCGTGCGCCACCCTGTACTTTAAATAATTATTTCAATTACTAGCTGACCCGGCAAACGTTGTTTTGCCTTCAAAATGCCTTTTGAAAAAATAAATGGTATGTTTGTCACCTACCATTATTTGATTCAATGTTAATGTGGTAAAAAAAATTAATTGCAAAAATCTCATCTCCAACGCCATCTATCACTTCAAATAATACTCTACCTTCCGGAATACTCTACCAATAATTTAAGACCAAAATGAGCCAAATCGATCCAACCGTTCTCGAGCTTTAGCGAGACTAACGCACAGCAATTGATTTTTATATATATAAGATAAGATAAAGATAATTTGTAATTTCTTGATATCTTCGCACCGTCCGCGCTAGTAAAGGCAAAGTCACTTTACTGACTGTTTCCTCCCTCGCATATTGTCGCCTTTGGCGATCACCACTGATGCCTATATGTATGTGTGTGTGTGTGTTGTTTATATTGAGTGTTTGCAACAACACTAAATTCGAAAATCTTTACAACGATACTTCATTGAAGAACAAATAACCACTTCTTTCGCCGCCGCCGCCGTCAGCGCCACCACTCGCTGGGATGCGCAACATTTGTAGTTGCACTAAATGCCGAATTAAGTCGTAAAATTCAAATTTACGATTTGTTTACAAATATGCACACAACTCGTGTGCAATATTCTTTAATCATATTTAGTTCAGTCTTGAGTTTATCAATATTTGCCATATGCGAATCATCAACAATATTTTCTGCAGTAGATACGGCAAAATTGAAGTGTTGCCTAGCTGTGCTTACACTTTGCCTCTATCTGTCGCCATTGTAGGGTGTTACGGCAATCACTATACACTCCCACGTTGAGATTTGGGTCCTGTACTGGTAACATCGTTCGCGTATTTTTGTTCGAATCTACTACATGATCTTCCCTCATATGGCGATGACGATGCTTTTCCCCCCTCTTGTTTTATTATTTTCTGTCGCTGTTTGTTTTTCATTTCAGAAGTTTGTGTCACTATGAAATATCACGTTTCTCAGAATTGTTTACATTTCGCAAGTGATTCAAATTTTATGACCCAAAGTGGCCGCCACCACACCAGCAGTGGTGTCTTGATTTATTTAAACAGATTAAAGTTACGAGCTGAAAGGATACTTCACAAATACTACATCGCCCCATCATTCTTATTCGGGGAGAGTAGTGAGTAGAGCTAAAGCTAGAGTGTTCAAATATCAATTTTTCCAGAAACCCGGTTTTCTATGGGAAAAATCACTCATAGTTTTGTTTGGAGCAAAGCTCGTGAAATATGCGCATTATAAGCTACGACAGTGATCTCAAAAACTAGCCGACCAAACAAAGAAGACACAAAAAATTTGGGAAATTTTTTTTTTTAACATGATCTCCTTTTAGCTCGATACACTTTTTCCAGCGATATTCAATAGCTTCTATACCCTGTTAAAAGTAAGAAAAGTCAAACTCCTTAAAATAGCCATCAACCGCAGACGCTACCTCTCCATTGTTGAAAAATCTTTGACCACCGAACCATTTGTTCAAGTTTAGAAATAGAAAATAGTCCGAAGTAGCTAAATTTAACACATAAGATGCTTGATAAAGCAATTCAAACTTTAATTAATTAATTTTGGCCATCGCAATAGCTGATGTGCGAACTGGAGCATTGTCTTGATGAAACAACTTTTTCTTTTTTGCCAAATGCGGTATTGAGGTGAATACATCTTCACATCTCAAGGGCGTACTGAATACATCTTCACGACGCCGTTTTTACTACATCGAAAGCAAACGCGGCACCCATCTTGCGCACAACTTTCTCATCTTCAAATTTTCGGTCAATATACGATGTATACCACTTTTTGAAATGCTTATCATTTCAGCCAACTCACTCAACTTCAACCGACGATCATCCAATACCACCACGGTGTTCGTTTTGGCAGCTCGTACGGCCTCTTTTAAACTCTGCTACTGAATATTTTACAGTCGTAAACTAAGGAGCAGACTCCTCCAGAGTAGAATCTAGCACGGTTTTAGTATTGATTGGACCGAGACGTTCCAAATGGAAATATGGAATTACATAAAGATTTTTCCATGTTCACAATTTTATTGAGGTCGCTTACTTTTGATGGCTCAAATAAAAATACTAAATAATGTGGTGCCTTGAAACTTAAAATATATGTTTGATAAGGTTGCCACTTTTCACCAAAATAATATTTTTTATACTACTGGCGCTACCTTTACCTCAGGTTAGCCAGTTTTGGGATCGCCTTCGTATCGTTAACTTCCTTCGGCATTTCAACAACTTTGAATTGTCAAACAGACTTCAGAATTGTGTTCGTTGTTCGAATATATTAACATAATAGTTGTAGATTCTCCAAAGGCCACAAAATCGCATTTAGGACTGCCACATCGTTGTATAGCAGCTGTTTAATTTGAAGTGACTTTCAAAGGCCATGCTGTGTTTCCTGCTGGAGAAAATGGAAATGTATTAATCAGGGCGTTATACATTTTGAAAGCCTTCCTCGGAATTGAATCAAATATATATACCAAATATATATAAAGGGTGATTTTTTGATCGTAGCTTTTTTTAAAAATCGAATAAAACACTTAAATTTGTAACATATATTAAAATTTTTGTTATTGGAATCGATAAATTGGTCTTTGCCATTTAATTTTTAAAGATAATTTCATATAAATGTTGTCCGCGGCTCCGTCTCAAAATGTCCATTCAGAAGGTCTAATCTTTCGTCACTTTTTCGACTAACGACTTGACATAACCCCACAAGAAATAATCAAGAGGCGTTAAATCGCACGATGTAGGGGGTCAAATCGAGAGATAAGCTGCTCTCCAAATTCATCCCTCAACATATCCATTGTTTCAGGAGCAGTGTTCCAACCAAGTTCAACTCAGCCAATTGGGGCAAAAAAAATCGCGTATCATGGCTCGATATCGTTCCCGTTGACGGTAACGTTTCTTCCATGGTCGTCTTTGACGAAAAATGGACCGATGATGCCACCAGCTCATAAATCACTCGAGACTGTCGTTTTTTCGAAATGCATCGGTAATTCATGTTTGGTATGTGACTGTCCATCACTCCAGATGCGATAGTTTTGCTTGTGTACGTATCCGTTCAGCAAGAAATGAACCTCATCGCTGAATATAATTTTTCGATAACACAGCGGATGTTCATTGAGCTTTTGTACGGCCCATTCACCAATAGTTAAGCGTTGTGGTAGGTCATACGTCATTCCATGATGAAATGGCAGATTATACTGTACACTTTTCACTTTGACAGATGACGTGTGGACGCCATACCAACCAGTGCTGCCAAACTGAAAACCTAAACCTAAAAAAATCACCTTACATATTCAAAGCAGAAAGCGTCGTATGATTTGTCTAATTATTAGGAGAAAAATCAGCATATCTTACAAAACACAAATGCTGTTTAATTACTTAATGTATAAATATTAGTTCGAAAACTCGCTTTCGGTGAAAATCTGGGAATATAATTAAATATGTCGTTTACAATATAAGACAAGTCCATAACACTTTGACTTGTATTTATGTACTTAACATTAATATTTCTTATAGTTCATAGATCGAAATTTTCTTAACTTAATTAAGGCGATTCTAAAACTGGCAAGAGCTTGCTAAGTTGTATCTGATTTTCAAAGAAATTGCTCTGTTTTTTACTCTTTGCAGAAATCTTTATTTGATGTGGCGAATTTAAAAATATTTTTATATATCATCTCTATTTTCAAGACAGCAACGAAATTTGGAAAATGATGATAAGGTTTTTTATTTAATACAATTTAAATCATCCTTAAGCCATTTCTTGAAAGTTTCGAAAACTAGTTTAATCGAAATGAAAAACGCAGTTAAACGCCTTGTTCGAAAATGAGGTTTTAAAAAAATGCATTCTTTTTCGATTTTGAATACTATACGATATGTATAACAGATACATAGATGGACCAGCAAACTCAGATTTCGGATCCTGCTGTTGTGTTTATAAAATTAAACAAAGGACTGAAACTGTTCTAAACATACTGGTTTTTTACTAAAATATTTGTAAAAATCACTCTTTCAGACTCTCTTTTCAGTGATTAAGTCAGCATTAAGTCGGTGTTCATAATTAAATTCTGCTGATATTTTAAAAATGAACGCTAAAAAACTCAATACCTGTTTCAACCGCATAATAACGACATAACGTTTCTATTACAAAATAAAAATGCCAACAATGAGTTCTTATGTTTCAAAATTTTAAATTAGATTATTAAAAAATAAAACTCTTGCGCCTCACCTCTCGCCTGACTGGCTGACTGATCTATAAATGAACAATCCTTCTCTTCTGTGGTGTTAAGCGCACATCCCTCTGTACGTTTAATTCATTCCAAGCTATGACCACCTCCTCTGTGGACTTTGCATATTTCCTTTTACTTTTCCTTTTCTTCTTCGTCGAAGCAAATTTTGGTTTTATGTTTTGCCTTTGTTGTTCCACCAGCTTCTCTTTATTAGTGATAGCTTCATTTGCTCGTCCACAACATTCGAAATATGATTTGATGACATGGAATGTAAACAATTCGCCCAGAAATAAGCAAGTGCTGACACAAACACCCACCACCAGAATGGCGAAAGGTCCTTGCAAGTGATCCGTGGTTAACACAATAACCGTTTCTGCAGCAATTCAAATAAAGATAATTTTAAGAAGCTCTGCTTATGTGTGGAACTAATAATTACCCTGGAAATATGGCCTCATTTTAGCGATACGATTCAGATATGTGTTGTTGAATACAAAATCCTTGTTGATTTTATCAAAAAATCCATAGTCTCTCATGTAGCGTATCATTAAGTTGAACTCGTATAGAAATGGAAATCCCGGTTTCATAATCATTTGCATGGGGCTGGAGAAGACATTGTTTGGAAAGGCGTAAACGTCATCGGTGAGAGGACTTTGCAAGATGAACATACGGCTGCTCAGTATGACGCGATCCCCTCTCTTCACATACACCAAATTCATGGAGGAAGGTTCGAAGTTGGGCGAATAATTATATCTCTTAAAAATCCATTCGTCCTCCTCACTCTCAAACCAATCGCGGTTCTCCTCTAAGCCACCTTTGAAAAAGGTATTGATTAACACAAACTACATACATAAATTATTTAAAAAAGTGAAAATACCAAATGGTACGCGCTCCTCTATTACTTCTTCTAGGCTATCGATTTGATGCAAATATCCCGGGTTTGTGAAAACCGATATCAGTTTGGAGGTATACGTTGAAGTGACGTTCATTCCATATAAAGCCAATGAGAAAAAGAAAATCCTTGAGGCTGCACATAGAGGCCGCTCTTGTACCGAGACACAAATTGATACTGCCATACTGTTGATGGCCGTAAGCGACAACTCTTTCGTCTCCTCTGGTTCAGGTAATAGTTTCACCAGTACTGACCATATCAACCAGGTGAAGGACAACATTGCTATAAAAGCCAACCACGTTAGATTATTAAATATCGCGTACAGAGCCTTCCAGGCAGGACGAGGATCCGACAATTTCGCAAACCATGTATATGCATCCTCAAGATATGTGTCGGAAGTCCAGAAACTGCTTATAACATCATTATCAGGGTAGAATCCACCCATTATGAAGTCGCAAGCCTTATCATTGAGACGGCCCAATAGTCCCGTCCAATTACTGAAGCCTTCTTTAATGCCACGATTTTCATGCTCACATTTTGAATTGACCTGTAAGGAAACCGATGATTTGAAGCATAAAAGACCATAGTAATGGGCTGTAAATTGCATGAAAAAAAAAAACTCGCTCTAAGGGCAGTTACAGCATAATATCAAGCAATGATCGACAATTGTGTTGATCCTATGATTTTATAGATCAATTTTCTGAATTGCAACCTTAAATTATCAATTTTTCTAACCCAAAATATTAAGATAACAGCAGCAATGGCCGATGCAAAAG
>JAHXMU010000423.1:5005-33565 GCA_019455685.1 Philornis downsi
AACGTTTTCACTGCTGTGCAATGCAAACAAATTGGAAGTGGAGTTCATAGCTCAGCTACGTGAACATGTGATTACTTATTTGTTTTATGAAGTCGCAGTCAAAGTAGTGAAAAAATCGGAACGTTTGCTCGTAGTAGGCAACGAGAGTAGGCATCCTAACAAAATTTAATCTCAGTCTGGGAATGGAATATTCCCCGGTAATATATTTCGTTCTTCTTGGCGTTATAGCCAATTCTGCGTTATGACCAGGCTTTATATCAGACCCGTATTAAGACCTATTCGTCACTGAATCGATGCTATTGGCACATCATATGTTGTACAGTAAAATTTGTTTAGCAGACCAAACAGTCTCCTGATTTGGTATTTTGTTAAGGCGGCTGAATTGTACAAAAGGTAAAATAATCTGTTTTTAGGATAGCTGTGAGCTAAACTAGGATCCACAACAACACATTAGAAGCTAAGTCGAAGTGCTCATCTCCACGGTGGTCGAGAGGAAAGAGAACCAATATGGGACTATCAGCCAGCAAGGATATGGTGACCAATATTTGAGATGCCCGTGGCATAATTCTCAACGATGACTTTAATGCCAATTTAAAACAAAATTCGTAGCACATTGTGAAGGCAAACCAGCTTCTCCCCTAAAATACGCCAGCACAAAACAGCGTAGTCGCCAAATTAAAATTACACAAATTGCTCTACAGCGTGTTTCCTCTTCCACCGTCTAATGAAGAGGTCACCAGTGAACTGAATGCCTGCGTATTTTGAGTATCTCAATAAATCCTTTTGAGCAGCGTTCACAATGCTTGCGACAATTTTATTTCTTGACCGTTTGTAATGTAGATCAACTTCTGGACACAAATATACATATTCTACTTCAACTTTAATTAATTATTATTCGAAACGCAAATGGGAATTATCAATGAAAATTTAAATTTGTTCTTTCAGAAACCTTGATTTAAACCATAATATTCCCCATATAATATCCCAATTGTTAATATTTCATATAATTAAATAGTTTTTAGTTTTAGCACCCAAAAACCAACTGTGTGTGCTGCATTTGAAGAAGGGATCTGTTAGAATGCAGACAGTGACGTCATTTGAACATTTCAAACGAAGACAAGCAAATACATACGAACATACTTTTCTTAATCCGGTCACAGAAATGGGATGAATTATAAAGAAGTAGTCCCCGAATATGATGGTTTGTGGAACATTAGACCTCACGTTAGCAAAGACGTCATAAATCTACTATTGCGTTGGGTTTGTATTTGAGAAAATGTAAGCAATCAGTCAATTTGTTCGAACATTTGTGAACAAATCAATTACTTACATTACATTAATCACTTACAAAAATTTTAGTATTGTCAATATACGAGGTGTGTTCAAAAAATAAGGTGAATTTTCAAATTTCGCGGGCTACGCACATTCGACTTTCGATTATTATTTTTTTTTTATGTTGGCACAATCATCTCGCAGATATGTTGGCGGTTTTATGGATATAGCATGTTTTGTTTGTTTATGAGAGATCTTATTTATGCCTCTTACGAACAAACTAAACATGCTATTTCGATAAAACCGTCAACATATCTTCAAGGCGAGTGTACCAACAAAAAAAAACATAATAATCCAAAGTCGAATGTACGTAGCCCATGAAGTTTGAAAATTCGCCTTATTGGGTGTATTCCATTTATTGCTCGCATTGCTGGTAAAAATGCCGAATTTCTGTAAAATGTTATGAAAAATAATGCTGTGCTTGGTCGCTCCACTCCAAAATATTTAGAAAAAATCTTATAATAAAATTTGCGATTGAAATTCCGTATTCTGTAAGTATACAGAATTCTATTAAAAAATGTCTATAAGTAGCTGGCGTCATTGAGTCACATCCATTAAATGGTTTAATGGCGGTCAGACGATGTATTTTTAACATTGCAGACCAGTCCGGTACGACCTTAGAGACGGTCGGGGATAACCCAATCATGTTTTTACGGAAATGAGTTAGTGACGGCAAAGTCTTCAGTAATACATCTTTTTGGTGCACTTAAGTTTCCAACGTCTAAAATCGATCTTCCTGTACGACAGATGCATTTGATAGATGCAAAAAAAAAAAACAAGTAAACAGGTGCCAAAAGTTCGGACGATGTTCCAGTTGATTGCAAGACAGGTAAGCACGGTAAATATGTCCTCTTTTCACGCCAACTAAGTGAAATATCCATTAAAATATCTTCCAATTACCATGTTCACAAATGGGTTAGTAAATGAAATGGGAAGTCTTCTAACCATATTGATTCAATTTCTACTATATGTATATTGTTTACAGATTACGAATACATGATCAAAAGCCAATGATGGATTGTTCCACTTATGGCACATGCACTACAAGATATTGGTGAAGCACGTTATTGAGCAGTGTTTTTATGGACGAATTTCAATAATGTGCTTCGCCAACCCCAACAATTTGTGGCTGGCACCAAATCAAACAAAAAAAAAAAAAAAAAAAACAAAAAAATGTTGATTGATAATTGTTCCAGATGCTTCCCAATTGGGTAGCAAATTAGTAGATGTCCCAAACCCAAAATCAAGAAACCGTTTAAGTGTTTCATCCAAATTACCAAATTATTATTTGAAAAATGAGAGACAGTCGTAACAATTACTTTTCTAAGCTTTTACTTGATCAGTTGTTAAAATTTTGTTGCGCGCTAATCGCCCCGGTACTTCTATATCGATCATTTTTTACTTAATTAAGTAGCTCTTGCTGCCGCCTTCGTAATCATGCCTTGAATACTGGAAGTCAATCGAATGAATAGCTTGGTAGTCTATATCCCTAACACACACACACACATAGCGATTTTTATGTATAGATTATTCTATGAAGAGCGAGTCACTTCAATTAATGTAATGTTTCAATCCTCGTGTAGTGACTGGAATCAATCTCGAGATTAATTCTGCCAAAGTTTCACCGCAATCGAGTAGGTGATATAGAAACTCATGCAATCCCAGGAAGACATGATGTTTGTTGACCATTCCGCTGTTAGCAGGAATAAGGAAATTCTAACGAAACCGTCCATACAAAAGTACGATTCATTTAATTTAGTTAACGACGTCAAACACTTAAACTAAAACCAAAAAAAAAAATATACGTTTTGTGCTGCGATCTTTGCGTCATTAAGAATAGCTAAATTCGTTCATACGGAGTACGGAATACAAACAAGAAACAAACACAAACACAAAAAAAAGACGTAGAACAACAAAACAATCCAACACAGGCAACAACAAAAATGCATTTTTATAAGTATTTCCCCATTTGGCTGCCAATTTAGAAAATTTGTTTGCAAACTTCCCCCACCAGTGAATATGAACCGGCACAACCAGTGCATTTTTTGGACCACACTCTGAGCGCACCCCCTTTGCGCCCTTCCTTATCATATGCAAGTGCTTCTTCATACCCCTTTAACGTAGATACAAAATATGGAAGACGTGAGACGTGAATAAGAAAGAATGCAACGGAATGGAAGCGAACAAACGCAAAAGAGGAGCACACAAGGCATGTAGCGGCAAGTGGATAAAAAAAGAAAAATTATTTGAAATATTCTGAAATGAATCATCATCTTCATCACCGCAAACGCCAACGTCATCATCATGGCCAGAATTTTAAATAGCATCGCGCCATCACACTTCTTCCATATATACAGATATTCAGATTTAATTGTGCCTTTAAATTGTACAGAGAAACTAAATTGTTGTTGTAGGTCTTTCTCGTTCGTTCTGTAGTTTTGCACAGTGGTGCAGCGCGAGCAGAGGAACGCACATACTGGAAAGCCGCCCAAAACAAAAATAAAATAATCATTTAAAACTCTTTTCAATATAGCTCAATTTTCAAAATGTGCGTTTCCACTTCTGCAATTTTAAAATTCTATAGATTTTCTAATTCCAATAGTTCTTCTGAGAAAAAATACATCAGTGCTTAGAAGAGTGCAGTCATTTCTGCCAAAAGGCAAAACAGCCAAATTAAATAAATTCTAGATTAAATAACAAACATGCGAACAGACAAAATTTGATTATGAGCTCTATTAAAATCGATACGACACCCTACACAACTGTGTCTAGAACAGATCAACCTAACTTTAAACAGTTTGCTAGTATGAGGACCGTAACAGAAGCTTTCTGATAAAATCTGTTGCTGTACGAGGCAGTAAAATGTCTTGGTTGGACCCCTACTGCGGCGATTGTATTGAAGCGTATGCCGATGTAAAGGGAGGAGATGGAGACACATCAACTTTTAGAGACAAAAAATGGTTAGGAGAAAAGCAGAGGAGTGGGTATATAGAGACAGAGGTATAGAAGTGAAACCAGAAATTTCTACAAAAAGATCCAAAATAAAGGGTATGGAACAGGGTTCCCTTCCCGTAAGGATAGCGATGCAATTTTGGTCACGACAATTACCAACGATAGCACAATTTGCCCACCACCGAGCCAAAACGAGATCACAATACCAGTACTGTGGCTATGGCTATGAGCTGATGATTGTCGAACTTATATATTGTCGAACTTATATATTGTCGAACTTATTATGACATAAAAAATTTAAGTTATTCTGTTTTCGGTGATAGCGACAATATTAAAAGCCCATCATGCATTCTACATACATAGATATATAGAAAATTTCAATGTTTCCCTTGCAACATAATCCAGTTATAAATTGTCTGTAGTTTGCACTGGTGTCATCTTCCAACCCCAACAACATTTTTATGACCCACTGTGCAAAACGTAGACGTATAGTCATGTTCTTAAGAATTTGGTCAATGCATAAGCGGGAAATAAACAAACAGAAATATAAAAAAATTGGCGCAAAAGATTGAGGAGAAATCTGCCGGGAGCTAAATGCTGCGAGCAACTAAGAGCTGAGCTGTGGAATTCCCGGTTCCACTCTTTTGTTGCAACCACTTACAATCCACACAATATCTTTTCGACATGTCCACCTCATGGTGAATTTCGTAGAGAATTCTCTCTTTATCGAAGTGCCAGCAAGTATGTAGATTTTGCAGTGAGTAAGTTATTAATGAGGTCTCCTTGTTTGGGGCTACACAGCAACAGCAGCATTAACCTCATCGACTATTAATTACAAGCTAAAATGTTTGACCCAACGTATTCGAGTAATGCGACACCACAACCAGAGACAACAATTTTAACTTAATGTAATCAAGCTCTCCGACACCCCGCGGAGGTTGCAAGGACATATTTTGCATACAAACTTAATTTGGAAGCACGACGCGCTGCCCAAAACACTGGTGTCGCTTTTATACCCCTCCGTTTCCCTACTTGGTTGGGTTAAGATGCCTCCAACGATTGTTTGCTGCTGTTTGGTTTCTCATCTGGGACTTTTGCTGTCGCTGTAACGTTCTGTGTAAAATTGCGTGAAAGAGTTTTGTTTTCTCTTTCGTTGCTGTTTTATAAATAAAAGTACACATATAGGACACGTTCATTTACGCAGGATGGAACAAACTATATGATACCTTTTGCATATATAACTATCCACCAACAAAAGCGGCTTTGGTTTTGCAATTTCTTGGGTGAGACACGCACATATGAGTTGTCGAATCATCCAATTAAGTGGAGTGGGAAGACTTTCCATTGAACGTATCAAAGGTAGACACGTATTCGGCATTACTGGCACATTATATGTTACATAAAATATGCATGTTTGTTATTCGCTTTGTTTAAATTTTGCTTATATACTTCTTGCAATAATCCGAATTGATGAATTCGGATTAAGAATTCCCAAATTCTTAAGCCTGTAGTTAAATTTTTCGGAATTCGCCATAACATACCAAAAATGATCAGACTTTCAAACTGAACTTCTAGCGAAAAATCCAAAAACAAAACTCACTGGCAGGAAAATCCTACAAAAAAAAATCTGATTTGAGAAAGCACATTCACCACCACAATAGATTTGTACCTTTGACCAAATTCGATTTGGGGATCTCACTTATACCACCTGAATGTACGACCACGATTAATCCCAACTGTTTAAAAATGTATCGTTACTATTAAACATACATAAACAAAAACAAACAAACAGATTTCCTTGCATCCCATAAATGGGATACGTGAGAGCTTCTCACTTCCAGTGAACTTATATGTTTCTTATTTCCACGTCCACTGTTTAATGACGATTCCGAATGACAGTTTGAGATCATGTGAAAGACAGTCAGGTGATCGGTCACGCTCGCAAAAAAATAAGCACGCAGGCCTTTGTCGTGACTATGTTATGGTCCTTAAAATCTTTGGCGTTATTTTTAATGAAAACCCAACGTTTCGCTAGCCTTGAAAAGTTGATGTTCAACATGGGTATTAATCTTAAATTCTGAAATAATACTGGATTAAAACTGAATGCTGCACTCACTTTGACCATCGCTGATCTAAACCATCAATAATTTAAAACATTTATTCTGTCGCTGAATTTAAACGAGCTTTTAAGATAACTTCAATAGGACTGTCTGACGACTGAATAGAATATTTGTGGAATAGCTGAGAAAATAATTTAGCAACTCCGTCTGGATATCCAATCTTCCAATTAACAAACGAACAACAGAGATATCGAAAACGTTACTCCTATAATTGGAGGTTATGGTATCGCTTGCGATACGATGTAATATATATTCCAGAATTAATAACATGCTAGCCAATAATTCCAAATCGCAAGGATGTTGCAGTAATATGTCAACGACACGCATGTGATATCATCTAGACATACGACGAATTGCCTACGAGTGAAAATTTTGACAACACCAGGTTTTTTGCGTCCAAGTGATTATTATTTACAGCAATGATTGTCAAGGAGGCAGCGCTACGATATCTTTTGGTTAAATGTACTTCTTTAGAAATGTAAGCTGTAAGACTTCGAAGAATTTGCTTTTGTATGTAAAAGAGTACGAATAAATACTTTTTGCGAATAAATTATTTTATAAAACTAATGGGTCTATTACGGAAACAAACCAAACTTCAGTTGCGTTGCCAGTTGCCAAATTTGCATTACGGTTGGCAACTGATGGCAACCTCAGTTGCCTTAACATGTGTTTTGCGGCAACTAGTTAGTTGTGGTTGCTGCTGTGTGGTGTAGAGAACAAATTTGGTATATAAAAAAGGTAAATACATTTTTTAAATAAATTAGTGATAATATCAACATAAATGTGTGTTTTTGTGTAATTGTAGGCTTCCATGATGGTTAAAATTACAACCAAACAACAATTTGAAATGTTAATTGCTCAAATGGAAGCTAACCCAAATTTAGCACAAAACCCCCGCAAAAAACCTCAAAGCTGCACATACTTTTAATAGAGTAGGTATTGCACTTGATGGCTTTTTTGAAACCAGGTTTTAATGTTTCTACTAAGTATTCAACGGCATCTTTTGGAAGACGAAAATATGCCTTAAAACTAAGAAAATCAGTTGATTACTGAGAATTATTTTAAACACAAAAAAACATCTACTTACAGTGCATTTGGCAATTCTAATGGATTCGAATGGTCTCTCAAACGCCTTCTAATTGATGCCACGTCCTGGACATCGTTTTCTTGGTCAAAAAAAAGTTCAACAGAGCTAATCATCGTACATAATTGTATGCACTTTTTGTTTGTTTACAATATTTTCAGTTGCCGAAATGGCAAAACACTATTATCGACGGCAACTACCAACAGTTGCCATACATAATACCAATTATTATTTTGGTGGCGTTGCCAGCTGACAACGCAACTGAAGTTTGGTTGCCTTCCGTAATAGACCCATAAATCTCTCGAATTGATTTTGTTGACGAGTTCGTGTTCACATCCTGCATCTAATTTATGGAAACCTTCAATATAATTTAACAAATAATACTCGTACGTGGTAAGGCGTAAAGTTGGACATGTGCGCAGATGGACAATCGTTACAACAGTCGGGTTTATTTATTTAAAAAAATTGACATATTATTATGAAAAACAAAATGGCGATAAATTCGACGTCTAACATATTCTAGTATATAATAGATGAATCAGAAATGAGTCCAGTGGGAACTTTGCAAGGAGTTCATTAATAAAAAATTCGGATAAAGCCAGAAAAAGCTTTCACAGTATGCATAATGTGCTGAGTCAAAACACATTTTAGGATAGAGGCACTCGAATTCAAAACATGGAAAACATGACAGCCTAATATTGCCCTGCTCGAAATAGGTTTTGGAATGCGTTGTTAAAGGATCACTCTAAACAGCGTTTGAATTTGCTCGTGTGCGGGCAAACAAAATGGCACATAAACTAAAAATTTAAAGGGCACGAGCTCTTTCCAAATTAAAGTGCCTTTGAAACAACCAGTGCAACGACAACACCGAAAGAGCGGGCAAAACAACATGTCTGCTCTTCTCGTGAAGAAAGAACAAAGTCGACAATACATCTCTTTAATGTAGCTGTTATTCGTAATAAAGAAGACGAAGAGAGCATTTCCTGCAATAAATGTAAATGATTCAAATTGAAAACTTTATTTTGAGATAATTATTTTTGAAATATTTCGGCAAACATTTATAAAAATAATTACGTATGTAATGTTTGTTCTCTTTTCGTGATGAAATTGTCAATTGTGACTGAATCAGATAGTTGTTATTGTAATTGGCCAAGACTAATCCAAGCTTGGATTGGGTTTGTGGACCATTTTGTACGCGGTTTTGTTAATTGGAATAGAAACTTATTGTTTGCTTCGCTTTATTTATTGGTTTATAATTGCGAACAGTATCATGTTTACAAGAATCCATGAATGGACAGACAAACGGAAATCGAATCACTGAGGCCTTAGCAAGAGTCTTCCTGGATGGGGTATAGACGTGTATATATAAAAATATGTGTAGTATAAAAATATCACTATATTGCGTACACGTGAAAATGTTTCAAAAGATAAAATTCCACACAATAGAATTTCTCGAAAATAATAAAATAATTTTGGGATTGCACTGTGAACTTACTTTTATATCGCTAATGTTTTTATCTACACCACTGAAAATGTCAGGACATTTATTTCGTGCAATCGTCAGCGGAAATCAGCCGATTTGACTCACAACTTTGACCTTTAGTTGCTGATATCCCGAAATAGTTTCTAGAGTAAAGTTGATAAACAAAACTTGGTACTAATGTGTCTAATTTATCCTAAACCTCTTAAAAGGCCATCTGGCCACTTTGCAAGTAGTTCTTATTGAAATTGTATGAAGATAAATAAACTTAGGCCAAGCAGTACGAACACAAAAGAAAACAACAACATTTCAAACCAACAACAGACACGAAAACGTTATCCTTAGTCGAAGTAGCCAAGTTTTTGAAGCAAATTATTATTGGGTGTTAATGAATTCTATTGAATGCATTTGAGAAATTTAATGGAACAAATTAAGAAATTATCTAATGAATGAAATGCTTTATGCGAACACTTCGACACATTTCATTTGTAATTCATTTCGAATGCAAAACACCTACAGACGAACTTCATTTATTTTGCCAAAATCACCATGAAATATATTCAAACAATCCAAATGACTTCTATGAACGAAACTTATAAAACACAATTAAGTGTTCCACTCGAATTGGAGGCTCGTTTGGAGTACAATTATGGAATTTTCTCCCCTTTCAATAATCAGAGCAAATGAAGTTTCACTTCGTTGAAAACTTTGGCATTAATCGAAAGCTTCGGAACAGTTTTACTTGTTTGTAAATGTACAGTTTTGTGGTAGACCATTTGTGGTGCGGTGGTACATAAAGCACAGTGCATAGAAATATGTAAAATTGTATCGTCAATCTTCAACAGCAAGATTGAAGTATAAAAAAAGTATCCAGATTGATTAAGTAGTTGGTAAATGGTAGGCAGACTGTAGAGCATTTGATTGACAGAGATAAAGTTACGCCTTAAGCCAAGTAAAGGAAAAAGTTTTTCAAATCAGCCACTTATTATCGGGCTCCAGAAATTTAAGTGAGATGACCACAAACATTCAACGTCTACCAATTTGCGAACGAAGTTCTCGGCCATCACCCATTGCACATTCATCCACAGAATTTATAATCTGGGTAAAAGTTACGTTGAAGTTTACGAATCCATATCAATTTTAATCAATTTGCAGTTTCTAAAATTTATTGGGAGAATATCATGTACTAGAACTGTATACCAAATGATAGAAAATTAACGAGATCACAATATCTTTGATGCTCAACGAGTTCACAAAACAGAGAACATTTCCTAGAAAACGACATAAAAACTTAATCTCTCGACATCTCCGGTAAGTTGATTACAAAGTATATAAATTAAGCATAGGGCGTCAGCAACAAGTGGAGGAGAGGCGGAAGAATATTTTCAATAAATTATTCATTACCAGTTTACATTAGATTTTATTACATTTTATCCAATTACTTTGTGCGTTTGGCCAAAATGATCAAGTGAAATAACTTTGGACTTATGTTATAAAAAAGTAAAAAGCTATAGAAAATTAAAATTTCAAATTTTAATAATAATTTTAATAAATCGTTTAATAAATCGTTTCATGCTAAATTTGCTAAGCGCAAATTGTTGAAAAATTGGTCTAATCCCGAGACCAGGTGACACAATCTTGACCTGGTATTCAATCATACCTTGCTGTGCAATCCCTTCCCACATTCATAATTTCCCAACGCTAAAAACAACCATTTGCAATTGTTAGTATGACTTTTTCTCTACTGGTGAATTTCGAATGACACAGCAGCATAGTCAACAGCAAACGGCAGGAATAAAATATCTGGTAGCCATCACGAAGGAGTGTCATGATTATAAACAGTTTGCAACTATAATTGCTGTTGTTGCTGCTAATCATACATATCATACATGACACACAGTCATAGAGGAATCAACTCACATTAAGATATGTCATACAAAGAAGTCATTCTGACTCGCCATCTCCATAACTGACGTAGTGGGTTGGATATCTCGGTTTAACAGAACGGCAGGCCCTTTGCAATGGTCAATGCCGTAGCGGCTATCTCTGCATTTCATAGTTATGAAACGAACAGCATCCTATGCGTAGACGGACGGATACAACGTATTTGGAATGTCCAAAAGGCGATGCAGGCAACGAATGCACTCCTGCCTGCCTTGTCCCCCCCTGTGACAAGTCGGCTGACGAGCCGGCTTTCATGGTAGTGATATGAATATAATTTCCAACATGCTACTGCTGCTACTGATGTTGCTGTTGTATTACTATTGCAACTCGACTGTGAGCAATGGCACATCATCATCATCGCAATGATCCTATGCAAGTCAGTTTATTTAGCAAAAAGTGTTATCAAAGCCATTTTCCATACTCGCAAGATAATTCAATTACGAAGAGATTAGTTTAAATTAAATTTGCCGAGATTTATTCTTTGACTGCACATGTTCTGTGTACATACTCATATCTCTAATACTGTCAGTGGCATCATTATACCACTAATGTTTTATGAATTCTAAAATAGTCCGATGAGTTTCAAAATAGGACGAAATTCAATTAAACTTCTGGTTACAAATCTATTGGTTGGAAGGGCACAGCGTGGATGGGATGGGAGACAGGTATAACACCTTCTTTACGGTTAACGAAACTGCATTTAACTGTGCAGAGCGCGTGACGTGAGACTTGGAAGGATACAAAAAACTGAAGCTAATGATTCCGACCAATATACGAAAATGCCGTCAAGTTTCAAGTTTCTATTAAAAGCTTCTGAAGCTTTGTTGCCTATTTCAGATCCCTTAAACTTATTTACAAACTGAAATCGAATACAATTACAATGTTGAAATATCTGTCATCTTGAGAAAACAGGATTATGAGTTATTCGAAAAATGTCACCATCAACAAAAATCCAATAATCCGGTTTGTCGACCAAATTTGAAAACAAAATTGAAAGACACAATTTTTTATTAAGGAATTCAACATCTACCATATTTCCAGTATTTTAAGCAAAGTCTAACCTTTAGAACAGATGGTAGGTAGTCTAGTGTATAAAAGATGCATTACAAATGTAAGGAGTCCATTAAGTATTGAGGAGATAAAGCCAGCGAAAATTTGCAAAAACATTACAGCGTAGATGCACTTGAAAGCAAAACATGGAAAAACATGACACCCTACTGTCCTGCTCAAAATTAATTCTGGACTGCGTTTTTCAGAATCAGACTATTTAAAATATCCAAAAAATCGGAAAAACACAAATCTTAAAAAGGTGAAATTATCAATTGTCACAGAAAATGTCGTGAATCGGTTTTTTCACTATGAGATGTCCTTATAAATCATAAACGTTCATGAATATCGCCATCCATAATAGCCATTCCCATATTATGGAGTTTCAACTGTTATTACTTTATTGATTTTGTTCAATGTTAAGGGCTAAAGGAAGAATCCCAAAATAATCAAATATCTTATATTCGTTATATCTGTACATCATTTTCATAAGGAAATATTTGTTGGCCCGACTCTAGTTCCATAAAATGAGATATTAATTATTATGAAAGTTGCTACAAATCACTACAATATTCAGATATTTTGCTATCTTTTAGAACAATTTCCTGGTTTTACATAAACTAAATGACATCAAAATGGCTTGAAATTAACTTCATATTTCGGCAACGGTCAATATTTATTGAAGTATTCAAATATTTGACTTTTTCTGAAAACAACGTTTTGACCTAAAGCCAATCTTAGCCTTTTTCAAAAAATAGGGTATTCGGGAGTTTAACAAACAAAATATATTGGGTAAACTATTTTTTCTTAAGAAAATAACAACTATTATTATGGGAGACACATGAGTACCATTTTAAAATCATCTTACACGAAAGTAATGTTTGTTGAAATGTTTTGGTTCAAGAAACCTCGCACAGTAACTGAACCACTCCTGCCAAAGTTTCATCATAATCGCGTAAACGATGCACTCTCAGATTCGGATTAGTATTTCAAATATTCAACATTTAAGAGACGGTAACTATGAAAGACGCTGTGGATTCAATAATATATGGCGTCTTCTTAAAAATATTTAAAGAAGTTGTGAAAAATTAATATGATATCCATTTTCATTTGTTGCGCTGTCATCATTAGTTTTCACCAGAAAACTGGTTTTTAAATTATTTCTTCAAGAAATTTAATGCAATTAAACATATCGCGCTATATCGGTTATATGTCAGCTGTAGGTAATTTCACCGATCGGATTTGGCTAAATACAAAAACAATTTTTAATTTATTAAAAAACCGGGGCTAAAAGATTTTGTTAAACTGATTTTGGCAAATCGGATTTCACAAAAGCGGTATGCTGTCCCAGTATTCATTTTTGAACATTATATTTACAATTTACAATTTTAATTGCAGCCACCTACAACAAATTGGTCTACGGCTGCAAGGATGAATAAAAAAGTAAAATCGGACTTTTAAATTATGTTTCGGACTTTTAAGTTATGCAATTCTATAGTTATTTAAAAACCGATTAATCGAAGAAATGTCTCGAAAATTACATCCTTTAAAGAAACAGCATACGGTCTCGATCTAAAAAGGTTTGCATATTTTGAACAACCAACTGAACCTGAAGATCCAGCTTTCCTTATGGAGAATCAAAAACGTCAACCCCCACTCCGGAACACGAAAAACTACAATCCTCAATAGATTGGGAAAACGTAGTCCATTACACTCTGTGTGGTTCTTACGAATATTGTTTTGAAGGCTAAAACTTTCACTGAATCTTAACGTAATAAAAAATGTTCTGTTTTAATTTTTAAAAATCAAAAGCCTTTCCTTCTTTGAATATCCTGAGACGTACCTTTTTCTTAACTAATTACTTCAATAAAAGAACATTTTGCCCATTGCACAATACACAAATTTAAAATGGGGATATCATTGGGCCGAAAGGATATATGAATTTTGAACGAAAAAGTATATAAAACGAAAGACAAATTATCTAGAATTCCGTGGATATGATACGAGACAAATTCTCACATTCAGTGGAATTACACTCATTTTGCTTAGACAAGCTGAAAAATTCCAACCGTCGGTTTGAACATTTTTTGGTAGACTAGTCGGTACCTGAACTACGATGAGTGTTCGTCTGCTCATCGAAGTGATTACTGTTCAAAGGAAGATTACATCAGTGCCGGCAGGCATGATTAAAAGCACGTTAATCGCTTGTACAGGCCATCATATCACAATTGAACAAAACTAAAAATTTATTATTTGGAAACAGCAGATTCAATAATGTAGTATGACAAAATGAAGTAATAAATGCACAAGACTCTTACCGCAATTGCTATGAAATTTATTCTCTCCATATACTCTCTAGATAAGGTTCATTTATAAATGCACAGTGACCGACTAATTATCAATTTCATCGAAATGTCCTGGTCCTGCCAATTACCGATTCAGAGCTGCACAATGAAAAAAAAAGTGACACAACAACTAAAAGCCGATTGGAAAGGCAGGAAGCAAAATCTTGCTAACGTTCAAATATGTAGAATATCGGAGAGGATCGAAAAGTAAAGTTTCGGTGTCGATGGGTTTAAAGAAAACATTGCTGAAGAAAGATCTTCAGCAATTTAATAACAAACACGGTGACATCTCAAATCAATCAAATAATAATAGTAATAATATGACGACGTGCATGCTCAGTACACCAATAATACAGGGCCCCGACCTTCAAAATGGACGTTGAATAACACGCTCAGAACTAATTGGAAAACTTGGAACAACTTTAGTTAATATATGTCTGTCCATGGTGTACATATACACTGGGAGATATCTATTTAATTTATTTTTTATATGTTTAGAATTTTCTTAGGTGGTTTTTAAGGATCAAAATATTGAAAATATTTCACTTGTTTCTGATCACTCAAGGAAATCACACCTTGAGCATGATTTGTTACAGTCTGGTTGGTAATATTTGACAGGTAAAATAGTTAAAATGCAACAGTAAGTCAATATAAGTAAAATGGGCAAAGCATTATTATTATTTATGTTTCCTTACACTCTCTATGCAATCCCCTACATTCTGATTAATCAAACTTTTTCAAACAGCAATTTGGGCGTTTTTCACCACTTTTTTCACTTTGGCAAATCGGAAGAAAACAATAAATAAAAATAAAATATTTTAAGGTTAATCGTGGAAAGTAAAATTAACACATCTCGGCGATGTCAGCTTTAACCAAACTCCAAGAATGTATGTGCTATTCCATCGATGCTGAGACACATTGTAGCACAGTGTTAGAAAAAAAACCAAGAATTTGAGATCACTATCAACAATTTGAGAACGATCACTTTCCTTATTACAATTTTCCCAAAATCAATATTTTGACCAAGCGTGGAAAAGGATTATACTTTCAAACTATTTGCAAATGTATTATAAATAAAAATCTATAACACCACGATTCATTGCAGCTGCGTTATTGTGCATCTCAATTCAGTTGAGGGCTCATAATTCTAAATGCTGGATTGTTAAACCCAATTTCTTCGATTGTAAAATACTAACCAATTGGAATGAGACCAAAGTGAGTAATCACAAGAGCTACAGGGTCTACTGTATACGTGGACCAAATTCAATGAAAATCGGAGCGGTTTTTTGAATATACTTTTTTTGACTGCTTGCAAAATGGTTTAAATTTCTTTGCTTTTTGAATAATTTGAAACTCAGTCGACTGTTGTTTTTCTCACAATCATGATAGCCTTGCATACAACAAAGTAGTGTCTTCATTTGTTATGCCCAAGTACCGGAAGTTTACTCTGAAGCTTCTCCAAACGTCTCTAGTGGCTGGTCCTTCGACATGCTTGCAACAACTCACACAGTACACAAATGCCTGTCTCTATGTGCGTAGATGGCAACAATAAAATATTTGCAACGAGACCTGAAGTGTATTTTGCAATTAAAATACTCTTCAAGAATAGAAGCAAACAGTCGCGATGACTTATTTGTCGTTTTGTCGTTCGTAGCCTGTTGAAGCCAATTTTATTTAATAGACTCGTTGTCGTCAGCGTCATTGCATCTGCTGCTGCCGCATGAATCCAGCCTTTTTTGCGTCGATATCACTTATGCAAATTTTTCATGACTTCCGTTGCTGCTTCACAGATATTCGAGTGGTAGACAACGCAACGGTGAGCCCAGACCCATCAGAGCGATAACATTCTCATGGATCTCTTCCCCACTCGGATAAGCAGCGGCAGCGGATACATTTGAACCTTGTGCATACATTGGAATTATGTTGAATAAAACATGTGAGCTTTTTTATTTAGAATAATACAAAATAACAGCAACGACAATGGGCGAAACGGTTCAAAACACTTCACTCATTCAATCATCCATTAGAGAGCGATAAACAGGCCATTCATTTCAGATTGTGTGACGATAACTTTTGAAGGCAGTGGTACACATTTGATGCTGCTGTAGTTGGAAGAAATTTGCAATTTATCAGGCTGTTATCAGGCTGTTCTAAACGTATTCATACACTGGGTGCGCATGCAGAACGCTTTTTAAGAAGGTTCCCCATGTGTCGCTTACGGTTGAAAGCTGAGTCTCGACAAAAAATTACTATGATTTATTCCGATTTTCGATTTAGATTGTTAAGACAAAAGTCCTTTCATAATTTTAATTACGTTTTTGGCGATCAAGTCGTAACTTTTATCGTGTTTCATTCATTCTTTTCCGTCCTTCGTTAAATGGCGAATTTCGCGAGGATCTCCCAAAATCGTTTATTGTCCCAGAAAATATTATTGCTGTGTAGAGTGTTCAAAAGCGAAATTGGAAACCGGTGGACAGGTTTTTTTTGGGGCCGAAACCTTATACCGGTTTTTTTTTTTAAATTGACATTTTAGAATGACAACTTTAACCCCGGTATATTTTGCTCCGGTTAATCGGTTTTAGGAAGATTTCAAAAATGTTTTCAAATCTGCTCCGTAATAAATTAAACCTTAAAATTCATGAGAATATCTGGGAATTTCAACCAATTTTGTTTCAGATGATTATAAGGACAAAACATAGAAATTGGCCGCTGCTTGCAATTTGATGCTAAATCCTTGACTTGATAAATTGATCTTGTCGGGATTAGTACAAAGAACCTAAGGTGTTCCTAAACTTTTTTCCCCAAAATTTTACTTAGTAATGTTATATTTGATTGAGAACGATGTATTAAGAACCAATACAACCAGCACCGCATACATTTCTGATTAATCCACACAAACAAAAACAACAATGTGTGCGTTTATGTATAGACTTATATATCAGCCATTTGATTGTAATGAAACTGTGACAGATTATTCCCTAGATATCTGTAATAGCTTTTAAAGGGGTTTTGGATTTAAAACATTTTTTTCATATTATAGGTTTAAAATGTGGGCCAACTAGCACTATTTTCTTGAGAAACATGAGTATTTTTCTTTTTAATTACGATCCATAGAAAAAACCGAAAATACAATAGATTTCAAATTTCTATTTCCACATTGAATTGACGAAACTGTTTACACCAATTTTTTATCATCCGTTCATAACATTAAGAAATTAAATTACAAAATTACAAAATTAGGACCTTTCTTTCAAGTTTACTTGAGTAAATTTTATACCTAATAAAAGTCTCTTCGAGTCTCAACGAGACAATAAGATTGCTAGCGACAGCATAAATACCACATGTAGGTCTTGCACCTCAATCTCTCCGAGTAATTCAAAAAGGGCATCAGTTGCGCTGATTCAACAATACAGTTTTCTTTGAAGGTTTTTGATGACAAATTACGGTTATATAAATAACGATAGAAAAATGCAGGTGCAGGGCTTTCAAGAAATCAATCGCCCGGAATATGTTTTCCCAAATATTAGAGATTTAAATCATCAGTTCTTCAGCTTTGACTCTGTGGTACTTGAAAAATAATTTTTGACCGCGACTAGTCCTGACTCGCCTCTCCCATCCACAAAAATAATTTTTTTGATTACTTTTAAAATTGCTAATTTAAATTGCAAAGGTCGTCCCAAAACTAGTCAACGTATAGATTGTGCTAGTAGTTAAAAAAAATTATTTTGGTGAAAAGTGGCAACCTTATAAAACATATGTTTAAGTAGCAGCGTTTAAACGAGGCCATACGAGGTCGACCAATTGAGGTGTCCACGTCAGACACGATTAAGAAAACCCACAAAATGGCATTGGATGATCGTCCGCTGAAGACGACGGCCATTTCAAAAAACGCTATGCATCGTATATTGACCGAATATTTGAAGATGAGAAAGCTGTGCGCAAAATGCGTGCCGCGCTTGCTTTCAATAGAGTAAAAACATCGTTGTGAAGATGTCTGTGAGAAGTGAACAAAAACGCACTTATGTTCCCATCACCACTAACACCTTGGGAAGGGAAACCAATCGGATCAGAAGTTCAAATACCAAAGAGGAAACAAACATTTAAATAAATCATGACTTGGTTTTATTTAATTTTAAGGTAGCAGACTGCTCAGAATTTCTTCTACACAATCCTTTATTTATCCTCATTGTCTGACCACAACCACCATGTAGTGTCTTACCCGCATCGTTGACCAACGTCCATCATGAAGTACCGCAAGCAACTTGGAAGACGAACTTACCTGTAAGGAAAAAAACAAAAAGCAAATATTAGCATACAAGGAATGGATCTATTAGAAAATGTAATAAAAAGTTTAACATAATATTTCATATAGAATTTGCAAGCAGTAGTCGGTCGCATTGTTCACACTGAAGCATGAAAGCTAAACTCTACAAGTGCAGGGATGAACTATTTCACTACTTCGGTATATAAAAGTTGAACAATGCCACATTAAAATAACTTTATTCAATTCGAAGCGCACCAGAGGGTAAAGGGCGGACCGAGGAAATAATATTTCATTAAGAACATTCCTTTCTTACATTCGTTTCTAGTTTGCTTCTCATGTTGTTAACACAATATTTTACTTGAAAGTTCCTTATTCGATGGAATGAACCAACACAAAAGATTCATCACAAGGTTTGCAATCCAACGCTGAGTTAGGATATAGATGGTTGGATGCCGGTTGAAAGGAGCACGAACTGAACTGCAGTTGTAATAGCAAGAAGTAGTCTTTCATTTTCAAGAAATGAATAATAGATACTTGCTCGTTCTTGTCTTAGGTCAACATGATTTGGCAATGAAATGAGTGAACAACAAAAAGTCGGCGATTTACAGTGGTTTTGTACAAAACAAAAATCTGGAAAGTCACTTGTTTGCATCAACACTAATAAAAGTTATATTTGGAAAATAGCTTCAACCACTGTACCTAACTTCCTTAATGCCAGATAGAAGTTTTCGGTCATGAAAACCAATTATGTTTGCGAAAAGATCTCAAAACGGAACAACGCCAGCATAACTGCCAGTAGCTCTTAACAGTGCGTTAAAGTAATAAGCGAATGTGCCAACGTGAAATTGGACGGAGTTCATCAAAACGAACAAAGTAATGAAATATTAAGTTGCTTGTGAAACAAGCAGCCATCCATCCATCCATCCCACCAATGCGAGGGCGGTCCCAAAACTAGCCAACCTGACGTATAGATGGTGTTAGTAGTTGGGGAAAAAATTATTTTGGCGAAAAGTGCCAACCTTATAAAACTTATTTTCAAGTTTCAAGACGTCACGTTGTTAAGTATATTTATTTGAACGATCAACAGTTAACGATTGCAGTAAACTTGTAAACGTAAAAAGATTGGTCATCATTACGGAATTTAATATTCTCATTTGAAAGGTCTCAGTCCAACCAATATTAAAGCCGATCTAGATTCTACTCTGGGGAAGTCTGCCGCTTCGTTTACAACTGTAAAATATTGGGTAGCAGAGTTTAAACGAGGCTGTACAAGCTGCCAAGACAAACGTCGTAGTGGTCGACCAATTAAGGTGTTCACGACAGACAGGGTTAAGAAAATCACACAAAATGGTATTGGATGACCGTCGGCTGAAGGTGCGTGAGCTAGCTAACCTGATAGGCATTTAAGAAGGGGCTATACATCGTATATTGACCGGAGATTTGAAGATGAAAAAGCTGTGCGCAAGATGGGTGCCGCGCTAGCCTTCAATAGAGCAAAGTCAGCGTCATGAAAATGTTTCAGGAGAGTGTTTGGCGATAGAGCTGCATTTTTGCGCCGATTTATAACCATGGATGGGACATGGGTCCACCACTTCACACCTGAGACAAAGGAATAGTAAAGCATAGCATGGGACGGGAATGGGAGAATCGTGTCCAAAGAAGGCGCAGACGCCTCCATCTGCGGGTAAGATCATGGCGTCTGTTTTTTGGGATCCGCAAGGGATTATTTTTGTTGATTATCTTCAGAAAGGAATATTATGCTAATTTATTGCAGCGTTTAGATGATGAAATTGTGGAAAAAGACCTCATTTTGCGAAAAAGAATGTATTGTTTTATCAATACAATGCTCCAGTTCACATATCTAGTTTCTATTTCCAAACTTGAAAAAATGCATTGGTAGTAAAAGATTTGCCAACAATGAAGAGGTATATACAGGGCATAGAACCTATCGCTGGAAAAAGTGCATCGAACTGAAGGGGATTATTTTGAAAAATGAAGAACATGTTTTACACCATTTTGTGTCTTCTTTGTTAGGTAGTTTTTTGACCGCCCTCGTATCAAGAACAACGATGGCAAACAATCCTTCATACTTTCGGCGTGGTTCAATAGCACTTATGAGCGGAGCGCAATTGCACAAATGTCGCAGAACTTTGCACAAACAGCTCCTTTACCATGAACTCAACTCGATAAATTGAATAAATTTTGCATAATTCAGCAATTACCGATATGGATGGTATCGGATGCCTGGTCTACGCTGAGTTCTACAAAAGTCGACTGCAGAAATTGGAAATGCGAGAAAGGGGTTCGCAAGTGATTTCCAGTACTTCTGCTGTGAGCAATCATACTTTACCCGTCTCCAAATACATGGCTCAGATATTGCAATACGAACACAACAAAGAGTTATTTTTACTTTGTTCGTTCTTTTAGGTATAATATAGGGTTACCCATTTTTCCGTTTCAAGAATAAAGTTAAATAAAACACACATAAAGCTATGACTTCGATGAAACTTTTATTTCATAATAATGCTTGGACCTTGGACCATAATGTACGAAATAGGAGTACAATGTCGTTTAAATGACCGCCTCTGGATTGGTTGCAGCAGTGGATCCTTTTGAGGTAGTTTTCGACCACTTTTTCGCACATTTCCGGCGGTACATTTGGGGATCTTTGAAGTAGGGGGTCTTTGAAGTAGCTCCACAAACTCGCGTCAAATCGCATGATCTTGATGGCCAATTAAGGTCGCCAAAACGTGAAATTACTTCTCATGCAATCACCACACAATCACCACCACATTAGAATCACCACTTTAGTAGTAAGTTTTCACTATTCTTTGTTGTTAAACGATTCATATTCGTAAACGACAAAACTTTCACTAAATAAATAACACTTCAAACGACAGGTATTTAACAGCTGCCAGCCTTGCCAGACCAGCGGTTTTGAAACCATTAAATGGATAACGTTGTATAAGGTGTAGTGAAAAAATCCATTACACACATTGAAGACTGTATTTGGCACACTTAGAACGATCCGATTGAGGTCAAATATGCATCGTTCTATTCGATAACTTATTGTTAGTCAAAGGATGTTCCATTATGCCTCTCTTGTAGAAGCTCTGGTCTCGATTGGCAAAAAACAGGTACAGTTGATTTTTACAAGCTTATCTTATGGCGAATTGATGCAAAACTCATTCTTAGCTCCAGTGTATGGTCTGGAAACTTCTTTCAATAAAATCTATAATGATATTTTCCTCCCTCATCCATTTTCCGAGTATGCGGCCTGGGAAGCTGACGAATAACCCAACAGTTTCACACGCAGAATTTTATAATGAAAATAACGGCACACGGGCGTATATCAAAAGTGTCCTGCTTCCAGGACCGAAAAACTAAATGTGACGTCAAAACATATTCTGTGAATAAGATATGTGGGTATTAATAAGCCAATATAAGGTTTTTTTCTTATTATAATTTTAAAGACAATTTTGAGCATTTTTGTAGTCTTTAGCAACCGATTTATCACCAGCATCACCTATTATGGATAGACATAAAACTCACATTTTCTTCAATAGATTACTGACACTGCTAATGTTGGCAGTGTACCAAAATCAGCTAAGAATAAACGATGTAGGGTGTCATTTGATTATGTTCTCGTACCAAATTCAAAATAATGCAAATATAATTTAAGATATTTGCTTGTAAATTATGTTTGTTGGTTTGCTCCAAATAAAATTGCTATATTTGTATCACTGCAAAAATAAGTGCAACGCATTTCCAACACCCAGAGATTTCTTTGCCGTCTCCTCATTTGTTCCATGTTTTTTGCTACACAATTCGAGCATAATTTGATAACATTGCTGCTACATAAATTTCATGAATATCCATTTTTAGGGAGATAAGATCTGTAGAGGGAAACATTTTTTCTTGAGTGTAAACTCGTATTTTCCGCCACATTCTGCATAAATTTGAAAGGACAAGGAGAGTGGTATGGGCGGAAATGAAAGAATTTCCAATTAAATAAAACTGAAATGTTGTGTTTATGCTTGTATTTCTGACGTTTAAATTGTTGTTAATAAAATAAACTTTTATTAATAACAACCGAATAGGAGCGACGCACACAAACTTACTTGTTCGCAGAGACACGCCTCACGACAGCAGTGACTGTGCTGACTGAAAACGTTAAAGCGATGCGTCGCTTGTGTGGCTGCGATAAAAAAAAACGGAAATTTAACCAAATGCTATCAGATCGTTAATCTATTCCATCAATGACACTTTTGCAACAAAACGGAGATGTGTTTAAAAGGAACCGATATTATTTGGTACGAATTTCAATTCGTTGTTGTCGCGCCCTGGACCGTTTGATCCTTGTAGAAACTGCGCTATCAAACCAAGTCACCCAAACTAAGATCATTGTGTCGAGATATTATTATAGCTAATTAAACTGAGGAACAAGCCAGAGGAGATTAAACGCTGACTCTTGGGGATCACCCCATGTAAAACGCATACATTTTTCGAATTCAAAATTTTTCTCGCCCAAAAGCTATTTTACGCTTAGAGAAAAGTGTTCTGCCAATAACGATACAAAAATTCGACTCAGTCCTAACACATTGAACCAAATTTAGAGGCTGCGAAGAGAATATTTGTATATCAGTCTAATATATCCAGTACATTCTTGCCAAAACCAATGCTGATACTTACCTTCACGTTTGAATCAGAGATTGTGCAGGGCGCCTCTTCCATGTACGTTTGGCATGTAGCACTGGGTTATCAATTAATTTTGAAATGTTGCACTGAAATAACTCCTTAGCGAATTTTGCTTTCGCAATATCTCGTAGGCTAAAGGAAAATCAAAATCTAATACCATTTTTGATTTCCCCAAGTCCAATTTGTGCTCGACATACAGAAAAATTATTAAACAATGGTGCCTTTCACAAGCTCAATCTCAAATTTTATGAAAATGTAACGTCGTACAAAAATTGGAAACCTGATTCGAATTCAAAAAGTGAAAAGCTATGCACTTTTTTGTCCCTCAATCAAATATTTAAAACTCACCACACTCAGAAAGAATCGTTTTTTGTAATTCATATACACCGATATACAGATTGAAATTTCACACACGATCGACCTTTCAACCAACTTTCGATTCGTGATTCGTGTGTTTGCAGACGTCGTCGATCGCCAGATAACATCTGAGTCCATTAGTTCGTCCATTGATTCGTGAACACAACGCATTGCTGTTTGCATTATTTCCTCTTATGGGATATGGCAGAGCTCTTCATATTCATTGAAAATGTACGCATTTTAATCTCATTCTGAATTTATTATGTAAATGTCATGTCCGTAGGACAGCACTTTGGGTCTTCATATTTTTACCCAAATTATTGATATGCAACTGCTATCATTGGCCCACAAACAGTTTAAAAAATTAATGTCAAGGAGTGTCCCAAAGCCACGTTGTTTAGTGTTTTTATTTAAGGCATCAAAAGTAAAAAATCTCAAAATTGATCACCGTTATATAACTCAATACTTCTATTTGAAAGGTCTCAATCCAACCAACTCTAAAGCCGACTTTGATTCTATTTTGACTCAGAGTACTCTCTCCGTATACCGCTGTCAACATTTCAAGTATTTTTGAGCGCTGGATTCCATTTTTTACATAAAATTTGTTGCAACTTCTTTGATCGATTTTTTGATAGCAAAAAATCGCCGAACACGCAAAACACTTGTCTTATTTATGCCTCTCACAAACAAACTAAACATGCTATGTGGATAAAACCGTCAACATATCTTCGAGATTAAAAAAAAAAATATTCGAAAGTCGAATGTACGTAACCTGCGAAATGTAAAAATTCACCTTATTGTTTGAACACACCTCGTCGATTTTCTCGGCTGCCAATTTGAGCAGCCATAACCGTTTTGAGCAAGCAAACATATCGTATACCTTCACATAACCAAATAGCCAACTTTAGCTGATTGACAGTGTCAGCTGTTGTTAATTGACAGGTTTTTTTGAAATTTTGTTAGGTTCAAAAAGTTGTATTTTGAGGCTTTAGCTAAAATAAAGTCAGTTATTGAAACACTGATTACAACACTGGCGCAAATATGTTTATGGCTTCAACAGCTCCATTACGAGTGAATTTTAATTTGGGGATAAACGAAAAAAGACAAGATAGTAATCTTTTGTACAATTTCACACATGGATTTTTGCAATATTGAAGAGATTATATTCGGTGATTCGGTGATCCACCCATAAACATGATAGGTAACTTTTGCTGATAATTTCCCATAGTTTATGATTTCTTTAAAATTTTTACATTTTTTTGCAGTGAAATTCCGCATTATTTGGGGGAAAATATTTCCAATTTTACATAAACTGTAAAAGAAACCGCTTCAACAACTCCTGTTAGTTGAAAATTGTAGTGATTCAGAATCTGTAAAAAATGGCGTTTCTTTGTAACAATTTTGAGAAAAATTATCATCCCACTTTCGCCGATTGTGGAAATACTATTCAAAATTGTGAAACATCTTTGTATTATTCCGAGAAATAACGAAATTGTAGTATTACTTTCGGATCAGAAACGTGGCTGTCGCAGCACAATAACTATTTGTACCCGAGGTACCGCAATCTTCCCTGTGCGGCTCTTGTTATGCATGCAATGTTGCTTTTATGCTCTCCAATGCTTCAAAAATGACTGTGAAATTTCTGCAAAACCGGTCAAACCGTTAAGCAATCGATTACCTCCACTGTGCGTCGCCAACTCACTGTGTGGACCAGTAATGTTTCAATCCTCTTTTCAATCTAATCGATTTAAGAATATTGCTTTATTTCCGTTCCGACATCGCATTTTTGTGTACTTTTTTCATTTCCTTCAAAATAGCTCAACTTTAACTAATACACAGGGTGGGCCATAAGGGTGTTGGCGGTCTAAATCTTCAATTTCTCGGTAACGCGCGGCGCGGCCTGGAAATTTAGTCGCCATGGAGCCGTACACGGGAGTGCAGCGTACATTTTGTGCCCGAGCGTATTATGAAAACAACAAATCAGTGATTACAACACGACGTTTGTATCGGCATAAACACGGTTTACGCGATTTAAGTGAAGTTCCAAGCGCCAATGTGATACGAAAATGGATCAGAATGTTCGAAACAACCGGTTCAACAGTTCCAATTACGGTTCGTGGTCGCCCAGTTTCTGCAAGATCAGCCGACATTGTGGAGCGTGTTCGTGTTTCATGCGATGACGGTTAGAGCGAACAATTATTGCAACATGCTAGCAGACTGTTTGGTGCCAGCTTTGCAAGAACTTCAAGGCAATACCTCGAGGATGTGGTTTCAACAGGATGGGGCCACATGTCATACGGCTAGGGTATCCATAGAGCTGCTGAAAAATGTTTTTCCTGGAAAACTCATTTCGAAAAAAGGGGATATTGAATGGCCCCCACGTAGCCCCGATCTCTCTCCATGCGATTATTTTCTATGGGGCTACCTAAAATCGGTAGTCTACGAGAATAATCCGGCCAATTTAGAGCAGTTGAAGAAGAACATTATTTAGGAAAGTAACAAAATACCGAGAACAACTTTTCAACGAGTTTTCCAAAATTTGCGACTTCGGTTCCAAGAGTGTCAAGCAGCCGAGGGAAGCCATTTGGACAACATTATTTTTAAGTCTTAAAAATTCCCATGCTTCTACTTTTTAAAAATACAAATGTATTTTTTTTATGTTTCGTAGTTTTTTTTTAATTGAATATTTAAACCGCCAACACCCTTATGGCCCACCCTGTATATTAAAATATAAAAGAAAATGAGTGAATGAACTTTATTAATTCAATTAGTTCACAATTGGAAGATGCTAGCATTTTTGTCAAGTTGAATAGCTCGAATAATTGTAAGGTATTTTCCCAAAACGATCCATTGTGGTTGAGCGATTTCAGTTTTACATATGTAAATGACAGTGGTGGCTCTTCATGCCACCACATTCGATCGCTGAGAGAGCTGAGAGCTGAGCTTCAGTAACAGTTGTTGCCTACATACTATCTCGCATCGATATTGCCATGAACATTAGGTTACTCCAACTAATCGCCTTCTCACTCTAACTACCAACAGACAGATTTCCGATGGCATGACTAAGGAATGCATGCCAGAAAGTTGAACAAACTCGCGGGTACAAGATTTGAATGTTTTATGTTCGGTTTTGGAAGAATGAACAATATTAATACGCTCAGAATTCCGTTTATGCCGAACAATACTTATTATGTTTCACTGTTTCATATTGTTCAAGAGCCTAATTTAGTGAATATTATTTTGAATTATTTTAAATTACTCTGAATTACATATTTTCAGCATAAAAGTTGTATCGCTGGGAGGAAGGAAAAGTTATTTTATTCTCAATGTGTCTCTTGTTCAACTAAATGCAGATACAAATTTTATATATTCTAAACATCTTCTTCTTATCTAACTTAAAGAATCAAGTCGCTTTTTTGCCACATTTTAAGATTTCTCCGGTTTTAGGTTTGAAAACTCCAAACATAATTTTTGTTGTTTATAACAAATGTTTTTTTTTTTGTAGAGTTTCCAACCATCTGATAAGTGCCTTGGGTAAGAGTTTTGATTTTGACGTTTATATATTAATTTATTTCTAAAAGCAATTGTTTGAATTTCAATTTTGAACTTGCGTTATTATACATATACTGAATAAAAGAAAACAAAATTAAGTATTTTGCACCTGAATATGGGGCGGAGATAGCGAAAGGTACGTTGTTATTTCACTCAGTTAGCCTTTGGCTGGGGTTTTGCAAAAAGTTTTCGTTTGCAACTCCAGTAATGCATAACACGATTTCAGTGATGCATAATTCAATATTTTATGGTTTAAATTCATACATATAAAGATACGGAAAGGGGAGGGCAGGAGGACTGAGGAGAAAAATACTTTGTGTAAAATTTAATGAATTCTACAGACATATCAAAAATTTTAAGAAATACAATATTTTACGGTTTAAAGACATTTGTAAAGGGTGTCCCAACAAAAAACGCAAGATTTAAATTTGGCGCCATTCGAAGTGTCATTGTTTGATATTTGAACAATTGTTATTGTGCCCAGAATTGAAGAAATGAATGTGGAGGGCACGTGGTTTCAACAAGACGGCGCCATATGCCATACAACCAGAGAAAAAATTCAACTGCTGTATCAGTCATTTCCCGTTCGTGTTATTTCGCGTTTTGGAGGCCAGAATTGGCCGCCTATATCGTGCGATTTAAGACCATTAGACTTTTTTCTTTGGGGTTTTTTGAAGTCGATGGTTTACACGAATAAGCCGACGACGACTCAAGTCATAAAAGAGGAAGTTGGACGCTACATTAATGAAATACCGCAGCATTTATGCAAAGCGGTCATTGGAAATTTTCTTAAATACATACATAACCACATTCTGTCCACCTTACGATAAATAAAGTTTCACGATTTTTTAATATATGCGTTTAATTTAAAATTTAAATCTTGCGTTCTTGTTGGGACACCCTTTAGAATAGTCAAAGGAGGGGACGGGGTCCGAATGTCACGGCACACCAATTCCAAATTATTGGAGCCGATTATTGCTATTTCTTATTAACAAAATGGTAGACATTTCTGATAGTTTAAATTCGTTTCATTTTGGCATTTAGCATTTATGTACTAAGCGGCCCTGGAGTTTTTTTCTGAAACCAGTCTAAACGTTACCTTAAAGCGTTCTAATGTTTTTATAGCTTTTGCTGCGTATAAATTTTAGATAAAAGAAAAGTCAACGAAAAGGATAATTTGCCCTTGTTTTTCTCGACTTTATGTTGGCGCCAGTTTGACGCTCTGTTTGTGGCTACCACTCTCATGGTAGATGTTTTGTGCTTTTCCCGTCAAAACAATTATTTACAGTCTTTGCCGTTTAGGAACAGAACGAGGCAGTCATTTGCAGTGGTAAAAATATTTAATGTCACATACTTTGTCGTAACAACAGCAACAGCAACAACAA
>JAHXMU010000423.1:33575-53751 GCA_019455685.1 Philornis downsi
TGCTGCCATTCACATTTTATAACAACATTCGATATCTCCTACTCTTACGAAAAGGGGGTAAAATCAGATATCATCGCTGTTGTGGTTACCATCAGTGCTACTCCACCTCCTCTACCACCAGCCGCCCATTGAAGGAAGCCAACCACGGTCGAGTCGGCCTTATAATGTTTCCTTCGAAAGCAGCAGTTTGGAGACAACAACATCGACAACAATGGCCATGTTGACGATAATGATGATGGTGAATATGATTCTGATGGCCATATGATGGAGCTGCTGATGATGGCGATAATTATTATTAGTCTCATAATTAGAGAAGCGCAACAACAACAATCAGTAGCTACGGCGTGAAATAGTAAACGAATAATTGTGGCACGACAAGGTGGTGCGATGCGGGCTATCACTTGCTTGATATGCTGCTGTGAATGAGTCGCGAATGGGACCTTTTTTCGGGAGAGGCGGCCAACCGGAAGAAGGAGTACAGCTGCAGCATAATGCGGACAAATATTGTGATTTATTTGTACCACTTTGTTAACTGATATTCGAATTTGCTAGTTATAATATTCGAATAATAATCATTGCTTTCTGCATTTTACACGGTGCAACAGCATCGATTGATGTGAATGGTTACGTGTGCCACATTTTCTCGCGGAGAAAATAGTCTGTGTAAATGGACTTGGCATATTAGATAACAACTTGTGGTCAAAAAGTAACAATTTGTAGTTGTTTTTAACAAAAAACCAAATGTTTATGAAATTCGTCTAATTGGTGTTTATCGCAATTCAGACACAATTCAGAAATCCGACTGGGATATGATGGTTTAGTCATGCCCATTAAATTTTGACAAAACAAAAAAAGAAAAACTCCTAAGCATTATAAGCGATCTTATGATAGAGAATAATTGTGGGGCGCCACAAAGTTTACATTCAGTTTAGAATAAAGTTATTTGAACATACATTATACGTGGGTATGGTACACTAATGCCAGGACAAACATGTGGAAAACATGCTTACTTTTTTGATTTAAGAAATTAAGGCCGACTTATCATAAATTATGCCGGCATATTGAATATCAAAAACATTTTTTTTATGCTAAAGTTGTAGCAGATATCTACAAAATTTCGTTTATGAAATGGGATTTCTGCTGGGGAAACAGTTCAAAGACAGCATTCTGAAAGAACCTCGATTGGTACCAAAACACTACATTTTTTCGAAAATACGTTATAAAACGCATTATTAAGAACATACTAATGGAGTGGATGTAGTGCAAAAAAGCAAGACTGAAAAGATTGCGTCAAAGACGCTCAAAAATCAAGATTATCTTCACAGTTTCCTTCGATTATCGTGATATTGTGTGTTATGACTTTCTTCCGCGGGTCAAGCTGTCAACATGGAGTTTTATTTGATTGTAGGAGTATTATTTGAGGGGGTCGGATTTATGGAAAGACTTCTCTTGGTTTTTGCATTACGATAATACGTTCATTGACGTTTCTTGAGTTTTGCGCCTGATTTAGAACCGTGTGACTTCTGACTATTTCCTGAATTCAGAAGAGCGTTCCGGAGACACTGTTTTAACTCGTTTGAAGCAATCCAATTGACGTTGGATTGTATGGCCTCTAAAGGCCATAATGGAATATGACTGTTGAGCATTCTTCGATGAATGAGCGACACTGTTTTAACTCGTTTGAAGCAATCCAATTGCCGTTGGATTGTATGGCCTCTAAAGGCCATACTGGAATATGACTGTCTAGCACTCTTCGATGAATGTAAAAAATGGTGGCACATGTGTGTTGCTTCCCTGTGGAGGCACAATATAATAATATTAACGACACATAATATTAATGAACGACAAATAGGACTTAAAAAAAATAATTCAACAACTTTTCTAGAAAAGCATAAAAAAATTCTTAAATTTTAGTATTTAAGTAGGTCAGCATTCCCATAAGGACATATATTTTAAAATAGTTAACCTGTGTAGTATATGAGTGTAATTTCTCTAAGTGTATATACTAGAAAGATCATCAAAACCACTCCCAGAACATTCAAGTATGATATACGTATGTAATCTCTTTCCCTCTTTATCAGTAAACAGGACTTTTCTAGAATTATGTTTACGACAGTAAGTTATGTTTGTTCCTCTCACTCCCATTATATAGTCTATTGCTATTTCCTTTTCACTTGTTATGTAAATAAGAACATTACAGAATTAAGTCTAAGATAAACATCACTATTCTGTAAATATGTTTGTCTTTGTTGCACCCATTATGTAAATATGTGTTCTCTCTGGAATATCATAGCATTTTCTAGAATAAGTCATTTTAGTATAAATAGAGCAACTTTGTACGTTTGAATGGAATTAATAAAGTTGAGGTTGAGGAAATACGCTCCACTATACCAAACCTGCATATACCCTCAACCGAAAGTCCATCTCTAAACGTTCAAAGCCAAATTCAGTCTTAGTTCACCATTTTTGTTGAATATGGAGTTCTACAACTACAACAAAGTAAGCTAACTATTCAGTCTAAATCTTCAAAAATTATGTTTTGGACTTATTCACATAGATCTTGGAGCAGCAGTCAGTATTTTAATAGCAAATATAGTCAAATTTGTTTCCAAACTGTAATTCCTGTAGTCTCAACCGCCCTTAGGAATGATTATCAGAACAGAAGATACCAGGTATTAAAATCTTAAGCCACGTATATTCTCACACACCCCCCTGCAATGAAAATCTTTCCAGATCATAATCGTAGTGCCATTCCCAAAGCCAGGGCCTGCTACACTAATATCATATACAAACAGACAAAATAAAAAGGAAATCTCTTGCTGTGGCTACATTCTACACATCTGCCTTATTATAGTGAATTAAAAACCATTTTACACAATTTTTTAATAGCAAAAAAGTGTCAATCATTGACCTATCTTTTCAACTGATAGAAGAGAAAATTCATTTTGACGAGGCAAGTCTACAGCAAAAATGTTTCAGTATTGCCTTTAATTGCGAAATAAAATAATAAATGTCAAACAATAATTATAAACAATAATAGTTGCATTTTCAAGAGATATTTCAATTATTACTCTACAAAAAATGCTGTCCTAAAGGAGTCCCCAAACCTGTCTGATTAATATGCAACATTTTTCATTTATCGAATTTAGCGCACAGAAGATCGATTGTTTTATGGCTGGTATGATATTTCGCGATATCCTGCTGAACATGAAGGTTGTATATTTTCCTGCCTGAAGCAAAATGGGCTCTGTATTTATCCAATCTGAATAGTGTTAACTTCGTTTAGCCGCCAAAATCAGAATGTTTTCCTATTTCTCAGTTTTGTATATTTCCCAGCCTTGATCGGGCATAAGCAGTTTCATTTCGAACCACGTTTTTGTCAACTTTTCCAGTGAGGGACAGACAAAAAAAATTTCAACGTTTGGACATGCCTTGCAGTTGTTCGATTTAACTAACATTTTATGCAAATAAGACTGATAGCAAATATATATTTTATGTTACGAATTCCGAAACCGGGTTCGAAGTCAATTCCAGCCAGTTGTTACATGAAAACTCTATATTCGGACCCGTTGTTAGTTTCGCTAAAAAATTGTCGGTGAAAGTTATTAGAAATACGCATTTGATTTAAAACTATCGTACACTCGAAATTGGAAAATCCTACATTCCGAACCCCATCTGGCGCACGAGATATTAAGAAATGTAAATGCGAATAAAAAATCAATTTCATATATGTTTGAAATTTTGTGGCGAAAAACAACTTCAAGGGAATTTCAACCTATCTATACGGTCACCCAGCATTTATTTACATATCATTATTTCAACTCGATTTTGACATCAGCGTCATTTTAGTAAAATATCATTTCATCATTTTTAAATTTTCTTTCCGTCTAATTCCGTAATTTTATATTCAATGTAGTTTTTATATATTTTCCCCCCCTTAGCACAAAGTTGGTTATGCGAACACTGCAATTCCACTTTTTTATAAAGCAATTTACGCACCAGAGCCCACAGAGTAAAAATAGGATCGAAATTATTTCAATTTTTATAACCATTATGAATCATGACTGGATTATAGCAATTCTTTGGTTTCATTTGGTATACTACCAACCGGATATTATTGTCGTGTTTAAAAAAATCGATATTTTTCGGAAATTATTTTGGATTAACCCAGTTCACGAGACGCGATATATTTCGAAAATATTAATAAAATCAAGCAATAACTCATTTTATCAAAATGCATGTAAAATAACTACAAACAAGAAAAGATTTCGAATTGTTGTCATTTTGCAAAGGTAGAAATTTTAGGTCATTAACATTTTTGACAAATAAATTTGTGTGAAATTGAATTGCGACATTTTTTTGTTTGACGGGGTGGGCGCGCTATTGTTTCTACCGTAAAACCCCTCTTATGAACGGATTGACACGCAACCAGCAAGATATACACGATCATGCTGCTTACAAAACAATACGTTTTCCTCTGGGATTTTGGCATATTATGCAAAACATAGCGGTTTGCCATCTCGATGTATGCCCGAGGCACATTCGTGCATTTCTAGTTTAGTATTTAACAGTTCCTCAAATTAACAATTGGAATTTGCTTGATAAAGGCATAAAAACTCATTAAATAGGAGTAGCTCTCCATTGCCGCATCCGTATGTTAGTCGAGCATTACACAGTTCCATATTGTTGTGAGTGTATTTTCTATGCTGATATGTAAAAGAGAACACATCTTTGACTCATACATTAGCTGGGGAATTCAAGACTTAAAAAATAAATCAAGGAAAGGCATGACTACAAATACAGCGACTGCAACAACACAATATCACACGGCAATAAAACAACATAAAATGAAAATAAATGATTGTCGCACCCGACATGCTGGCGGTCAATTGAAATTACTTTAAGTTGAAGTAGCACTCCATGTTTATGCACAGATCCTGTGCACCTATGCACCTATTGAGGATTGCCACAGACGACAATAAACAACTCCATATGCACATCTACTCATGAACTTCCCGCTTAATGCACTTCTCCAATGAATTGTATATTGCAGCTTTCCCCACATTGTATTTCCTGCATGGATCTATCTTTGCGTAACAGCTATCGAAGGACTTTTTCCCACTTTTACTTCATAGACTACTAGACTAAATGTTTTCCCTCCTGTATAACCATTTGGAAATTCGCAATGTCAGCTGCACATAACGCTGTTCAGTCGATGGTCAAAGTATGAGGCACTACATAGAAAAAAATATTGGCCGCAAATGGTCAGAAACAATAAAATCAGTTAGCATTTCAATCGACCGGTGGGGATGTGTGAGCGATTGGGCACAACTGAGCTGTCACAACTTCCCAAAAGCATAAAGAATGAAGTTGTTAGGATGACAAAACGTGGACATAAAACCGACTAAAAGGTCGGCAAATAGAATGGACACAAAAATAACTCCGATAATAGAAAAGCATTTCAGAGGAAAACGAAATACGAAAAACAACAGCAATTTGAAACAACAGTTTAATTTTTTATTCTTGGTCGGACACAAAAACATTTTTATCTACAGGGGCAACAGTCCCTGCAATGAGTTTGACAAATAGAGATGTCGAAGCAGGATCAACTAATCGCAGAATTTCAGGATAGATAGTTTATTTTTGGTGACGCTGGGAAGAGCTAATGCGAGAATGCATTTTATGGCGCTGATTTTTTTTTAAGTTGTATTTGAAAAAGTGTTTAATACCTCGAAATATTTTTTATTTTCTACTTAAGACTATTAATAGCACTACAGGTACAAACTAAACAGTCTCCGTTATTTTAATTTTCTACAAGAAAATTGAAGGCAGAGTCTCAATGTGTAGGGTGTGCTTCCACCATTACGGCATTTGACAGCATTTGCGTAATTTCATACAGTAATTTTTTCCATTTAAATTGAAAATAACTTGCTACTTCTGAAATACTCATGCAGTTGCGAACCTGACTCATTTCTTAGATACCTTTCCAGAGACGTCACCTTAATTATCCTTCTTTGCAAATGAAATCCTTATCCTGCCGTTATACTGTATGGGTGGAGATAATATTACCAAATATCTACTCAATTATGCAAAGTTAATCCATCAGAATTGTCCCTCTATTCGTCGCTAACCACAGAATCGTCATCGCCAGCCACAGCGTTTGTAATGTTTGTTTAAGGTTTTTTGCCACGTTCGGTTCATTGTCATTAAAAGTATTATAGTAACTTGTTAATACAGTGTGACATTATTTTATTTTGCGCTCTCTCTTGTGTTTAACCAGCAAGTGCAGTTATTCATGTTATTAAAAGTGTAAATTTAATTTTATACACAAACAAACATTTAAACTAACAGCCATTTTAACTCATGCCATGAGCATGCCTCATGTAGAATGCAACATGTCAATAAACACCGAAAGGATCTACAGACTTTGGCGTGATCAAATATATAATGCAACTGAAGCAAATAGTTTGTTGGTAAGGTAAGAGAATGACCACAATCGAAAATCGAAACCAGCACAAAAGTATCATAGTGGACCTGCTGATGTATAGACAAATGTTTTAAAAGATTGAATAAACAACATTAAACATCCAGTTTCTTGGTTATTCGAAAATAATGTCCTTTTAAACACTCGAAGCCATTATTTCGTTTCGCTTTTGGAGAAACTAATTGTGCTGCATGGGGACAAACGGCAGCGTAAAACTCTATTAATCCAAAATAGGAATCTTTACATAGAGATTTCTGCAAACACAAAAAAACGGCATCTCTGTAACAAGCAATTCCTCACATCAGGTATGTACGAGTATATTTTCCTTCGGCTTATAAGACAGATGGTGCTGTGTTTTTCAGACGTTCACTGCCTTTCCTGCCACAGTTTTCTGCGGCGACCCGCAACGGTGTCAGCAGCAACGGTGTCAACAGCAATAGTAAGTGTTGACATTGCACATCTTAGATTGCCACATGATGCTGCCTGTCGTCTGCTAGAAATTAGAGAATTAATGCTGTTTTACTGCTGACACAACATCACAAATGTTGCAAAAGGCATGTGAACAACACCATGCACTAGCCGACACGACACGTTCGCTCTCACAACACACTTGACAACATGAAATGAGGGGCCATGGAGAACGAAATCTGAGCGGCATAAAACATTAAAGGAATTAAATTAGAGGTTGAGCTGTGCAACGTAATTATCGGCACAAGGACAAAATGGAAAGCTTTCGAATGGGGTAACATCAACTGTCCAGTGATGACCAAATTAGATTTGACATCTTCCTAATGTGGAGCAGTCGATCTGGATGTTTTCGGTTTCTCTCTATTGCTCCAAGCCTTCATACGAAACGCCTACTTATTGTTGCTCGTGCTGCCTCTTCTTGTTGCTGATTGTTCCTTGTTCCTTTGGCATATGCGAAGCGAACATTTGCAACCAAACAAATAAGCTGTATACATGTGTGGCAAGTAGCACGAAAGTAGCTTTGTGCAACGAAGAAATGATAAAACAACGTAGGAAAATAATGAATTGAAAAAAGAAAAACAAAGTGCTAACAACAGTCAGCCACAATATGAATGTACTTGTGGTGGCACAATCGCGTGTAGTTGTACGCTACTTCCTCGGTCGTTAACTTGCAAATTTTAAGCGGCGGCAACAGCAACAACGCCAGCAAGTACTCCTGCTACAGCACCAGCCCCAACTAGGACAGCCCCGTCATCAACAAGAATAAGACATTCTATGGAAGGTATGGCCACACACATTAGATATATTTAGACAGGCACAGTGATTTGGATGAAAAATAGATCTGTGCTCGTTAATTGCCCAAGCCAATGTTCAAACTTTTGCAATGATTTTGTTGCGAAAAATGCACGATGCTATGGTCAGGGTCAGGTCTATCGTTCGTATAATCGATCATGGATTCTAGATCAGATAAATCCATCTATTATTTTCTGTTTTCAGTTGGTAATCTTGATGTGCTGACAAATACTTTTAGCATTCAAGAGATTGATTAAACTGACGTTCAGAAGCGTCGTCATAGATCACGTTGAGTGAGCTTTAAACTATAATGCCTGTAAGTTCAGTGAATATGGGAAGTTCCCCATATTCCTCCTAGTTTTAAAAGACAGCTCGTCACTTGATAACTTCTTGAAAAAAAAAATACCAGCACGTAAACGTTCGCGAGCTACTCAAAAATAAGGCAGTACCGCTACGAGATGATATAGCTTATGATGTTCGCTATTTTAAGTAAGGATAAAATTAGCATCAGAAGATTATCTGTTATCTGTTCTACTGACATGGTGTTACTTTACATTCTTCCAACAAATTCAAAATTTGCCTGAGGCAGAAAAAAATTGATATATGCGCTTGCTTAGGCATTATTTAATTACTTATATAACATAGGGTTATCCATTTAGTGGTTTCAAAACCGCCGATCTGGCAAGGCAGTCAGCTGTTAAATACCTGTCATCAGAAGTGTTATTTATTTAATGAAAGGTTTGCCATTTACAAATATGGATCGTTTGACAACCGAAGAACGCGTAAAAATAGTTAAAACTTGGTACGAAAGTGGTGATTCAAAGGTGGTCTTATTATCGATCAAAATGTTCTTCAGCGATGAAGCTCATTTCTCACCCGGTAGTTGCATCAACAATGAAAAGAGAAGTGATTGTGGAAAAGTCATTGCATCCGGAAGAATGACTGAAAAAAATGAAAAATGAAAATGACACTGGAGGAACCTCAAAATGATCCACTGCTACAACCAATTCAGAGATAGTCTTTTAATGACATCGTATTTCGTACATAATGAAAAGGTCCAAGCATTATAATGAAATACAAGTTTAATCGAAATCAAAGCTTTATGTGTATTCTATTAATCTTTACTTTAAAACGAAAAATGGATAACCCTATAGTTTGATAATCGCATTGGCAACACTGTGCGAATACTAGCTTTTAAGAATTATTAAAACTGAATTTCAGTTCAAATTTAGGGCGTGATAGTAACGAAACCCCCAGCAATCATTGATAGCACGGTCGTTATTATGAATCCAAGATGTTATTGCAACCTTCTCAATCATTGAGAAGGATATTCGCTTTTGAAATCCCCTAAGCCAAACCACAATCTCAGTATTCTCCTACAATAAAGTAGCTGTCACTTGAAGTACTCGCAAGCCCACTCACCTTTGCAACCACTGTGACCAGCCGTACTTTATTTAATATATTACTTGCCCTCATCCAACTCTTTCTTTCCCTTCCTAAATCAAATGAGTAGAATACTTCAGGCAAAATGAACGAAGGAGCATTGGCGGAAGGCGAAACTGCGGCTGCCACCTCCGCCACTGCCGACGGTATCAAAACAAAAACAATGGGGCGATGGAAACATGAAACCTGAAAAATTACGAGCAACTATTAAAATCGCTGAAAGCATCGGTGCATGCCTCTTAATGCAACCGACGTTTGTTGACGCTGTTATCGTTGTGTATTTGCTTTTCCGTCATCTTACACCCATTTCGCTGAGTGGAAAATGTTCCTTTCTTTCGAGTCCACCAACCGCACAACAGTTGCTACAGAACAACATGCCACTATCGGCGACAACAACATCCCACAATCGTCCGCCATACACAATTCCGTCTCATCAACATTAGCGTGTGGTCGTTTACTCTGTTCAAAGGAAGCACGACCATTGGATTTGCATCTATTGTAGGGTGCATGTGAAAACAACAACAATGCTCAAGTGGCTTGTGTAGCATATGGCAACAAAAATATTTAAGTACATGCAATAACAACAAAATGTTGTACAAAACGCGTTATGCTACTCCACCATGTGCGACAGACCGGCTGTGGGCCACAGCAACAACGCAAAACACCACGACAGCGACAGAGTGAAGTTTCTTTCCTAAGCTCCTGAAGCAAGATTGCAGGTCTGGCATTCCAAGTCGTAGACATTCAATGGATCAATTTCGCGGTGAATGTTATTATTCCAATTGCCTTACGTGAACAAACGCTTCCTCCTCTTTGTGAGGCGGGAAACTGGTTCTAAATAAGATAGGCGAGGAAATATTCTATGCCACGATTTGCAGAAGAATTTCAGTTGTTATCGTTTGCTGTTTTTGTTTTCCTTCGCAACGCTAAGGACGTTGAAGGTGAACAAGAGCAACTGGTTTACTACCACATCCAAAGACTCAGATTCTTAACAAATTGTAGTTTTTTTTTTTTGAACATTTCATAGCTCTCGAGAGCAAGAAATGTGACCTTTTGTTCATTACATTCGATCGCATAACAAAGTTGTAACTTTCAATTGAGAAGTTTTGAAAAGCCATTTAATATAAATGAGGATCTTCATGTATAGCTCAAAAACCTTTAATTTATTGGTCTCTTCCCCCTGACGCCACTTGAGCATGCTTTCCGCTGCCGATGCCGCATGTTGTTAACGCTACATAAACTTCACAGGAATTTACAGACGTTTCTGAACATTTGACTGAGTTCCCTACTATTCACATTTATATTATTGTGATAAATGAAAGATTTGTTCCTGAAAAGTTGTAATTAATTAAACTGATGGAAAAGTATGACAAAAACCTCAGTATGTCATGATCCGAACCGAGCTGGCTTTAAACCAAACCGAGCCATTTTGACTACCAGTCTACTGATCTATGGACAAGACCACTGCCTTCATAAATAATACAAAAATATTAAATCAACACGAAAAATAATTAAATTATTAGCTTGTCATATGAATATTCCCTTCACGGTATTTACGTTGTCGCCAAGATTTCTTTCGACAAAATAATTCAATTCATTCAGTTCCATTTATTCTTCCGACTTTATAAAATTTACGCAAAGTATATATAAACTCCTTATGAAATTTATCAACCAAGTTTTTGATTTGTTCAGCAGTTATGGAGAGAGATATTGAGTAAAAACGAGGCAGTAAAAGCAACTCCGTTATAAATTTTTGGATTTGACATACCAGTATTATCACAGTCTTTTCTGGATACCGACTAAACTGTGTGATCATAACCCTAATGACATGTTGCAGATTTTCAATGTGTTAGTTTGAAGTCAGGACTTGCTGCTTGCTAAATTGCGCACGAAAACAGAGTTAAGAAAAGCTTTGATGACGTACATAAACTCACAGTTAAGTTACTTAGCAAAAAATTAAGCCTTAAGCCTTATGTGGAGTATATGAATGGATTGCAGAATGCATTTCTTGCACCATCAACGGATTTTTATAGTTCTCCGCTCCGACATATCAGTCTACTCGCACTAATATTCGGCTGTTAGATACGGATTGTGGAAATATTTGTTAAACAATACACACTGCAAGGTATATTACGAACATTTCAAACTACTTTACCGAGTAGTTGCCTGATGTGGGTTGAAAGTCGAATATCTGGCACCACTACATTAGTATGAAGTATGCACCCCGTACAGGATAATGGAAAATATATTTATAAAACTTCGAAATTTTTTAATCAAGCAAGTTTGGTATTAACGCTTAATGTTGTGTATTTTCAAACAAAAATAATGTCAAATTTGAAAAACATTTGTTGCATTATGTCCTCGTAATGACACTTTGATAAAATCAATATCGACTACAAAAACCAGTATAGACATTCCAGCCAGGTGAACAGGTTTACTTATACCTTCACTATAGTATTGAAATATTCCACTTTTTCAGGAAACCCATTTCGAATTTTTCGAAAAAGTACTATTTTCAAAAAACCGCTTTTCGGGTATTTGACCTCTATGGGGTAAAATTAGAAGACAGTATTGGCAGTATCTAATCAATCCCAGTCAGCCAAGGAACAACATCAGTGTCATCAGTGTCATCGAATGGATGAGATATGAACCTATGCACAAACAAACGCACTGATGTTTATTTATGAGACGCAAATGCATCTGGTGTGAGATGTATTGGTAGTTAACAGGGTAGAGCGGAGTATTTTCATAAAATAAAAACTGCGCCATCAGAAAGAAAATGGCACAGAAGTTAATTAGGTGTATATAATATTTGCCAAAGGATGCAAGAATGGTTAGAATGATTTCAATATACTCAGAATCAGACTCAATATACACAAAAGTATATATTAAGGAGATGATAAGTGTTGAATGTGACATGATGCATATATATGTTGTATACCCGCTTGTTGTTTTCTAAATGTTATAGTGTTAAGTATTCAGCTATAGTTTATAAGATATCGCTTCATGAAATTTTATGGCATATGCATAGCGAAATGTTGTAAATTTTGATTTGTTTCCCTACCACCACTAACTTACTTCAAGAGACCAGTTCGTTCTTCAGTTATTGTTTGCCCATCAATTCCAAATAATCAAAATTTTAGGTTTATTATGTATTTCTCAATATACTCGTATATTGATTCTACATTAAGTACCGCTAATACCAACATGAAACTAAGTTTCCAAGATATCGCATAGATGTACGCCAAAGTATGTATTTCCAATCGATTAAAAATGCTGCTGTAAATCAGCATTACAACTGAATAATATTGGAAAAAATTTGAATTACTACAATTGTCAATTGTCCGGATTGACGCCTTTCATTTTCACAATTAAGTTTATCAAATGCAAAGTGCGCGCCAAATTTGCTGAGTTCAATGGAACTGCTTGAAAACCCTGAACATAATATTATGCAGGAGGTACCAGAAAGGCCCCGGAGAGGAGGGCCGATATAGCCCATTTACCGTGTGGCTGTGCCAAGTTGTAAGAAGTTTCAGTTGCAAAACACCGTCTGATTTGAGCAACATTCAGGAATAGTGACCATATATCAATGTGAAATTAAATTCAACATTTTTAGTAGTAGTAGATAAGTTCAAAGCATGCAGTAATGGGTATTACCAAAAGTGACACAAAAATAAAGACAATCACTTTAATTGGAGGTTACCCAAGGGCAGGACCATATTGCGAGAATGTGTCTGAACCCATAGCTTCAGTAAAGGTACATTAATTCTTATGAAAAGTATTTAAAAAATATATCGTATATTCATTTCCAATGATAAATATTTGCATTTACTTGTTTTCCCCGATAACGAAGCAGCCGATAGCAACGACATTTCATGGAAATTCAAAAAGAAAAAAATAGCATCAGTTTTTAACCAAGCATTAAATTTGAGTTCAATGCTATTTTTAAACAAACTTTGAAAACTCGTAAAGATAACCCCTATCAGCTTATCCGGTTGTCCACCAAAAACTACATTTGTTCACTATTTTGCATAAACCGAATACAATGATGAGCGATTACACCACTGCAGTTTCGCGTACTATGAAAATTACTGGATCTTATGAATAGCCCACAGAATATACGCCAACAGTGCCGACAAATACTCTTCACTTCATTGCCTTATAGCCCCGCATGTAAGCATCCTTCCTTCACCATTCTGTTAACGAAGAGTCCAGCAGCTACGCAACGGAAGAGTGATGTAAAATCATTAGAAACTTTCCACATACATACAATGTAGAGTAAACCGAATAACATTGAATACATAATTAATATGTAAACATTGAATCGATCTGATATTGTTTTCAATTAATTTTATAAATTGCAATTTACAATAACTGAAATGGACCGCCCACATGTAATCCTTGTGCAGACAAATTCCTTTATAAATCAATTGCAAACCTTTGCGTCCTACACATAAATGATGGTCTCTTTCTTCCATAAGAGTGATTGAGTGTGTGTCCTGGGTCTGTGTGTGTGTGTGTGTGTGTGTGTGTGTTTATAAGCGTGCAAAGCAGTGTCTAATAAATTTTTAATTTATGTCATGTTATCATCCTGCAACATCTGCCACCGTGAATGTTCGCATGTACTCGTAAAAGTAGGTATGTACAGGTACGGCAAAACTCATTGTCCCCCTACTCGTACGTTTGCATGAAGACACCCCAGTTACGGGGCATTTTGCTTTTTGTCGAGCAGACAGTCATATCATTTGCAAATCCATACAATATTTGCTGCTCTTGTAGCTGCTTTTGTTGTTCGCAATGTGCTTAATGCTGTTGCCGTTTTCAATTTGTAGTCATAACAATGATAAAAGTCTTTCCTTTGTTTCCTCCGTTCGACGGCCACTTCCTCCAGATCCATCTTAATGTGCCACTGTTAATGTGAATGTTTGTGACTTTGATTTGTGACATTTCCCAGTGTTAATGTCAAGGTTAAGCACTCATCTCCTTTCAGTTCAGGCCTCCTCTTTCCACTGCACTCAAGGCAGCCCAATTCATTTCAGCTCTTTTCATGGAAGCGGGTACTCGAGTGACAAGTGACGGTGCTAGCCATCGCCAGCGAATAGTGTTGCATCATCAACTTTGTCCCCTTCCTCCCAAGTTCTTTGTTGCCCAGTGAATGCCTCGGCATCATCATCATCGTATCCAGTTGCTGTGATTACTATTATTTCTGGAATTCTGTTGTGAACCGACTTCAGCCGGGGAATGCTGTTTACTGCAGCAACGACTACATCAATCGCCACCATTTGCATCCCTTTTTGCCGCTTTTATTTACTTCACTTACGTCCTCTTCGTTGTTGATATCATATCAGAATTGTTATTGCTTTACTTTGTAGGGCAATTCTGAGGATGTCTAATAGATGGTACAACCAATTTGATGATGATGATGATGTTGTTGCTGTTGTTGTTGTTGTTGCCATTGTGACAGTGCCAATGACAATGCCAGGCATTTCCAGTGAAGGCAACTAATTTGATGCATTCTACGCCTAGTGTCTTATAAGAATCGACGTGCTAACATGCCCGAGAGCTATTAAATCAGAAACTGAAACTAAAAGTCTAGCATTATGCAAAAGGTTAGATTACAATAGAAAAAACCCGATATTTTACCAGTTGGACTACCCAATGCGTCATAAGAACATCATATTAAGTCACAACAACTTGTTAGAATCATAGTGGTGCAAGTGAAGAAACTAAAAAATTATATATTCGCTTTCGCATTGTGTTGATCAATTTTTAATTTTCTTTTCTTCTATTGTGCCGAACGGCGGGATTATAAAGCAATCTAAAGACACTGCAAGTTTTACAGATGTGGTCATGCCTGTGCATCATCGCAATGTAAGCACAGCCGAAAATATCGCTTCCTTTAGTTAAAGTGTGACGGGTAATCCGAATTTGTCGATTCCACGACGTTCTCAGCAATTTGGCTCACCTTACGGCTCATTTTGCACCTCCATCCTTATAGAGTAAAACTCACGCAACAATTAAAGCCGGCTGAACACCCACAACGCCGAGAAAAAATTTTCTTCAGCGATAAAGCCTATTTCTCACTCGATGGTTATGTCAACAAGCAAAGTTGTCACATACGGGGCACGGAGAATTCAGAAGTGATTGTGAAAAAATCATTGCAAAAGTGACTGTGTGGTGCGCATTATGGTCTGGAGGTGTTATTGAGTCATATTTTTTCGAAAATAAGCTTTTTTTTGGGCTGCAATTGAAGATTATGAGCTGGACAATATGTGGTTTCAACGAGACGCTGTCACGAGCCACACAATACGAACGCCTTTGACTTTGTTGCATAGAAATTTCCAGAAAGCGAAATTACGACGTCAAATGGCCCCCACCATCACGCGATTTGACGCCGTTAAACCTTTTGTTGAGGCTCCATCACAGATCGTGTTCATGCGGACAATCCCCAAACGTTGGGTCATTTGAAAAACAACATTCGTCAAGTTATCGCCGAGATACATCTCTGAATGTGGGGACAAAATGGTCGCAAACCTATCCAGAGGCGGTCATTTAAATGACATTGTATTTCGTACATAATGGCAAGGTCCAAGCATTATCATGAAATACAAGTTTCATTGAAATCATTATTTTATTTATTATTTAATTTATATAAAAAAATGGATTTGCAAACCATATGATCTATGCCCGGAATCCTTACTTTACTACTTCTTGACAAGAGAGATAGTAAATTGTAATAGCTTTCATCTGTTCTGGAAACAAGCAAGTCGTCATTGCTTCCAGATTTGTTACAAATTTTACTGTGGTCGACCATTATATATAGGTAGTTATCTAAGAGCTCCCTCATATCCTTTTAGAAATATCAAAATTTCTCTGCTTCGCAATGTTCGTTTCGATATTTTGCAATAATTCCGCTGCTTCAATTCATAACATACAGTTGATTCTACATGTATAGGTAAATAAGAAATACAACGAAAACATTCCGCAACGGACCTTTTTCCTGATTAATCTGCTATGCAACCCGACAGTATATGACTCGGGCATTTGCCAAGAGTTCGGATATGTAATATTGGATATTTCTGGAAATTGATCTAAATGATATTATTGTGGTCTTTAAAAATATGCAAAATGTCTACACCTAAATAAAAATAAAATAAAAAAAGAATGAAGAGCACAACATATCTTTTTCAAGATATCGCTTAAAAAATTCTTTCACAATTTTCAAAACGGTTTCATTTATAATTAGTAATCGGTTTAAATTAATTACAATTAATTATAATTATTATAATTTGAGAAAAAAAGTTTGCTGTTTTTTCAAATAATTCCAATAAAATCGTCAATTGATTGGCCGGCCCACCTAATGCGATGGTCCAATGGTCCCATGATTGAAACCTTGTTTCCCCGTGAAAAGCTCACAATGTTGCCGATTTTATCATTGATTTAATACTTTAGAAGGAGAAACAAACCCTAATGAATTACCGCTTCAGAGACTCAATCAGTTGTTCGTATCAGCTGTTCATAAATCAGCCCTTCACAAATCCCTGTTGGAACATTTTGCTCGCGAAAAGGCACAGTATTTACTTCATGGCTAAATAACGTAGCTTCAATTTCACCACTCCACCACCATTGCACCAACTCAACATAGCTCCAGTTCCAGTCCACACTCGAAAGGCCTTCCATTTCCTTATGTGTTTTTTTCCCTACACATACCTGAGTGCTGGGGATTTGAAAGTTTGTTTAAAGGAAGATATTAAAAACTTTATGCTTTGCAACGGGCTTTTTGCAACTGCATTATGTGGCAAATTTTAATAATGAAAGTAATGACAAGATTCCAAATCAGGCTTTATAAATATTACCATTTTCCAGGACTATATCTTGCACTCATACGTGACATCTGTATACGAGTATATTACAAAAATCTGTGCATGATAAAATGCGTTCGTAAAATCAAATTCCAAGTCAATAAAATCGTTCGTTAAAAATTCATTTTTTCAAAATGTTTAGATATATAGCAAATTTGGATCTATTCCGCGAAAACAAACATTAATTAAAATAAGTAACAAATCACAGTTTGTTCTATTCTATTCTAGGATGGACAACCACTGTACATATGTGTCTGTTATAAATTATATTCAAAATTACACGACCCTACAAAATGTGATCTTTTGGCGTTTGACAAATGTTATTTCTGAGTGGCGATTTGTGCAGATTCCAACACTGTTTCATAAATTTTGGATGGAGTATTGTCAGATGTTCACCTAAAAATTGGTGAAAAATGCGTGATTTCTGTACACAAGGATGGTAAAGGCTGTATAATGAAGAAATATTTTATAAAAAAAAAAAATTTTCTCTATTGGTGTCAGACAACAAGATATTGAAAATCGAAATATTAGCTTTTATTAGTTTGGACTGTCGCCTACTCTGAATATATATATATATATATATATATATCTGTGGAATTTTGACAAAACAACTTAAGTCGATATAAGAAAATTTTCCAGTTTTTTAATCATAAAAGTATTTTTTTAAGCTGCTTCTTTTGGCCTAATCGGCGTATTTCTATCACTTTTACTTATAAATATAACATGAGTGAAAATTTAACTTATCTCGAATTTTCATTCATTCGCATTTGACAAAACAACTTATTTCAGATGAGGCAAAAAATGCAAAAAAAAAAAATTAATAAAATTGTAACGGACTTTTGACAAAACATCTTATACCGTTTTAGTAGTGCACTTTTTTTGCTCCAAACGTTTGACAAAAGCCCTTACGTCGAAATAAGTGCTTTTGTCAAATACGAACTCCGAACAATAGATTTCTTACATCGAAACAAGTTGATTTTCCACATCAGTATTCTGCCGACTTCAGCTGCGACAATACACCTGATGTCGACATAAGTGGTTGTATCAAAAGTAAATGTGAAAAAACCGTTTTCTATCTCTATGTAAGAGCTTTTGTCGCGTGCAAATTGGAACAAAGTGAATAAATAAGTTCTTTTGAAGAAAGCAAACAAAAATTTTCGAAGCTTACTGGAGTTTGGGAGGATATAATAAGCGTCGTAAAGTTTTGTCGAACTTAATTGAAGTTCAGATGAAAAAGACTGCAAAACTGCAAAAGTCAAAAACACCTAGAAATCGGCTTTATGTTTATTTGTATAACTTTGAAGTACGAGGTCAAAAAACCAAGATTTGTAAAAAATGTTTTCTGAAAATATTTGGAAAAAACAGAACAAAGCATCAAAACTATCTGCAAATATAAGACAGAAGAAGAATTTGGGGGACATGCTCCTAATGATCGACGCGGTAAAAATGCGCCAGCCAACAAAATGTCCGTTGTAGGACACAACGATCAATTTATAAACGAATTTCCAAAATATCAAAGTCACTACAGTCGCCGTCATACTAATAAGGTGTATTTTGATCGTGGCCTTAATATGGCAACATTGTATGCTCTCTATAAAGATAAATCGTCTAAACCAGTGTCCGATGCTAAGTTTCGAGAAATATTTCATACTTTAGATATTAAGTTCAAGAAACAGCAATTGCATTTATGTACCCAGTGTGAGACATTCAAAGCGAAGATAAAAAATACTCAAGATTCGGTCGTAAAATCGGAGCTTACATCGCAATTATGCAATCATTATAATGAGGCAGATTTTGCCTATCAATGTAAACAAAAAGACAAAGAACTTTCCATACGTGATATATCTGTTAAAATGTTTACATTTGAATTGCAGCAATGTTTGCCAACTCCATATTTAAATGCATCCATATTTTTTTATAAGCGTCCTTTGTGGACCTTTAATTTGACAATCCATGATGGAAAGACCAACAAAGCTAACTGTTATGTTTGGTATGAAGCTATGGCAAAACGTGGGGCATATGATATTGGCTCTTGTATTTATAAATGTCTAATGGAATTACCCAATTCAGTAAAGCATATAATTTTATATAGCGATTCATGTCCTGGTCAAAATCGAAACTCCTATATCTGTGCAATATTTACGAAAGTTTTACATGACCATCCAAGTATTGAAATTATTGACCACAAATTTCTTGTCGTTGGTCATACTCATCTTGAATGTGACACAGTTCAGGTTCCATACAACACCCCCATGATTGGGCGAATTTAATCGCAGCTACAAACAAAAAGTATGTGGCACACGAATTGAAACAGGAAGACTTCTTCGACTTCAAAAGTTTTTTAAAGAATAACTATACTTGGAGAACAAACAATACCACAGGTTAGTATACATATTTAAATTTATACATATTTCATTTCTTTATATTCAACTTGGTTTCTCATTTTACTATTTGTATAGGTGACAGATTTGAATGAAAATATGTTCGTTGGATGCGATACATGAAAGACAAACCTGGAATATTACAATATAAATTATCTCATCAATTGGACGAAAATTGTAAAGAGCTGAATATCAATCAACGACGTAGAAAAAATCAGAATTCATCACTGACCATTAGTTATAGCGCTGATCTCCCTATTTCATTGAACAAGAAACGTGATTTAATTCAGATGTTGCCATTACTCAACCCAAATTTTCACAGTTTTTACGATACCTTAAAAGCTGAAGGAGAGTGTAAAGTTGAAATTGACTCAGATTTAGATGAAATTGATAATGTCGAGTAACATTTTATAAAAAATAAAATTTACCTGTTCGTGTCATTTATAATTTTTTTTATAATTACTTATAAGTTTTATTAGTTTTATGCAAAATGAATTCTCTATTTTCTTGTTAATGTCTTTAATTTTCTTTAATAAACTTTAAATGTTGTCTGAAGAATCAACTTATATCAATTTTTTTTCTCTATACTACATTCAACAAAACATCTTAAGTCTACGTAAGTACTAAAAATTTAAATTCTTTTCAGGCAAAATAAATTTGACAAAATCACTTATCTAGAATTAAGTTGTATTTTGTTCCAAATATCTGTTTGACAAAACATCTTATGTTATGTTTTGTAAAAATTC
>JAHXMU010000423.1:58751-83743 GCA_019455685.1 Philornis downsi
GTCGAAAAGTGGTGATTTGGACTGGCCACCGCGTTCGCCCGATTTGATGCCCGCTGACTTCTTCTTGTGGGGTCATTTGAAGTCAAAGGTTTACGTTAACAAGCCAAGGACCGTAGAAGAGCTCAAGGACAACATTCGTGAAGAAATAGCCGCTATTCCGGCCGAAATGTTGGCGAAAACGATGGAAAATGCTGGAAAAAGGGCACAATACGCCATCAACGCCAGAGGCGGCCATTTGAGAGATATCACATTCAAAAATTGATGTAAACAAATCTACTTGGAACAAATTAAATGAATAAGATTGCCAACCGCCAAATTTTTTTTTTTTCTTTGATTTTTTTTTAAAAAACATGGGTCCGTCGAATATGAGCAACCCTGTATGTTAGGGTTATCCACTTTTCATTTTCAAGTAAAGTTAAATAAAGCCATGATTTCGTTGAGACTTTTATTTCATTGTAATGCTTGGATCTTGCTATTATGTACGAAATACAATGCCATTTGAATGACCGCCTCTGAATTGGTTGCAGCAGTGGATCCTTTTGAGATAATTTTTGAAAAAATACGGCCTCCAACAGTCACTTTTTCCGGATGCAATGACTTTTTTACAATCACTTCTAGGTTCTCCGAGTCCCATATGCGACAATTTTGCTTGTTGAAATGAGCCTCATCGCTGAAGAAAATTTTGTTCGATTGAAAGCCCACGTTTGAATCACCATTTTGGTATTTAACAGCTGACAGCCTTGATAGATCGCCCGTTTTGAAACCCTTAAATGGATAACCCTTAACATTCGTTGAAATTGTGAACACATTCCCATATTATGCGAGCTAAAGTTATTGTAAAATCGAACATCAAAACTCTTCATTGTCAGCAAAAAAATTCCTTGAAATCATGTGGTTCTCGATAGATTCAATGAAATTGTGCAAAAAATGCGAATATAAAACTAGTTAATGAAATGGACGACGACCGGACCTCTGGGTATTATTATTACAATACCGTAAATCGGCAGTAACTCTTTTCTTTAAATCAGGATTGAAGTATTATTTGAAATGTATGTAAGAGCAAAGTGCAAAAAAAAAAAACTTACAAGAAAATTGATCAGTCAAAGAAATATTGATAATATTAAATGCATAAAAGAGTGAAATGATTAAAATGAAAATATTTTTATATGATTGTAAATGTGTTATTTGTTAGTGCCGCACGTTCAAAGAGCTGATAGCCGCACAGTTGTTTATTCTGGCGTAAAAAATCCTGTAAAGAATAAATTCGAGAAATATAAAAAACGATTCACGATTGGTATTTTCCAATTGCTCGCTTCTGAAATTTATTAAACAGCTGTAAGAAATCTTATGTTACTCCATCATTTCTTCTTAGAGAAATTTCCGATGAAAGCAATCGAATTGGGAAATAAAATAGCTGGAATTCCTTAAAAAAGGCTCATTTTCAAAATATGTATCTTGCAATTGTAGAAAGATAACGTTTAGACAAAGGATAGCGCAAACAACTCTGATACACATTTCTAGACCCATTGCATTAATTTAGTTCCGATTTGTTGGAGAGGATCTACGTAAAGATTTCTTTCTATTTCTATTTACAATGTGCTCATTTGTTCTATGTTGCTTGAAAGTACAGTTAAATTGAAAACTATTTTCAACATAAGATAAACTAAGAACAAATGTGCGACTAAACCAATTGATAGAAGTTTAATCCTTCGAATAGACGTCAATTTCCACATTACTCGTACATTTCTTGCAATCTTAACGCACTACCCTGATTCTCTACCCAACGAGTTCCGTCTTCACATATTGACATTAGACTGTTGGATGTGATTTCCAAAGATGTTCTAAATAATGCATATTGAAGAACTGATTTTGTAAACGTTATACTTTTTTGTTCAAGTTCACTTTGCAGGATGAATTTTTGATTTCTAACCCGTATACTTACTACTGTACAACATGGAATGTATTCACAACTATTTGTCGAGAGTTTATAATGAATATTAGAAATTTTGAAGTACGAGTATACATATGTATGGTTCCGATTTGAGCAGTGTACATGTTGTGATGAAAATACTTCAATACTTCTGGGGTTTACAAACAAACGTATATTGGGATGAAGAAGAATTATTGTTCTTGGTCAAACCAAATTTATGTGAAAAGTTTGATATGAATTGATTCACATTTCGATGCAGCACCCATCCAAATGCAGAAACTTGCTCCTTTTGGGCGTAATACTCAAATTTTTCTACATTTCAGAATTTAAATCAGCTCACTTAACAAGACAACTGAAAATTGATTACATTTGTACATATTTTTAATATCTGCTGTACATTAATCCACTGCGTCTAGGAGCCGTAATTATTAGCCTATTCGACTCAAATACTCGTATGGTGCACGTAAACCATCGATAATGTAGGAAGTAAAAATAGGTTTCGGCTTTGTGGGCTGCGGAAGGGCTTAAGAAGAAGGGCTTTAAGAGCCCCACTAAGAAGGGCCCCAATTTTTTTTTGTATTTATTAATTCATGTACAAATATATATCAGATTAAAAAATTGCCTCAGCGCCCTTAAGGCATATTAGAGGCAAGCTAGCAGAAAACATGTACAAATTAATTACAAATTTAATATTATTAAAAGTATAATTATGTATTAAAGAAGAGATAAAAAAAACGTAATATATAAAAAATTATGTCAAAACATACATGTTTTGAATCCGTAAAATACTCTTTAGGATTATTCCGCAATTACATAAGAAGCGTTTCAAGGTTCTGTAAAAGGAAACTTTTTAGTTCATTTTTGAAGTGTGATATTCTATTTATTCTTTTCATATTTGCAGGCAAATTGTTGTACTCTAAACTACCCATGTATTCAATGCGTTGTTTAGTAGTTTCTAATCTGCATCTAGGTGTTCTTTGATTTTGTTGATGTCTTGTATGCATAAACGATTGGTTCTGGGAAAAACTAATGGTACGATAGCCAAAATTGTTCAAACTCTTAAAAACATACAAGAGTAATTGATATTTATAAAGTCCATAAATAGGCAATATGGATTTACAAACATTAACATACAAAGATATAGTTGAATGAAAATTTGGTAAATTGTAAATTATTTTCAGTGCTTTATTCTGCATAGTTTGTAATGATTTCATAACATTTGTCCTTTTGTAACCATATATTAACGCCATGTAATTTAGGTGACTTTGAATAAGTGCTTGATAAATTAACAGTTTAGTTTCCACGTTCAATTTGAATTTCATTTTGTATAATATACCAATAGCCGGTGCTATTTTTGATTTAATTTCAGTTACATGTGAATCCCAAGTATTTAACTTCATGGGTTTCTGCAATTATATTACTGGCACGTGGTCTAAACCGTATTAATTTAGTTTTATTTGGATTCAGAACAATTTTATTCAGTCTAGCATATTCAACTATTAGGGCAATATCCCGTTCCATGTTAATTTTCAAAGTCAAATCGTAACTATATGGATAAAATAAGCAAACGTCATCTGCAAACATATACATTTTACCAACAAGGTTCAAATTACAAATGTCATTCAAAAAATTTGAAAATAATAACGGCCCTAGACAGCTACCTTGCGGTACTCCACATTGAACATTTACCATTTCACTTTTACAACGGTTTACTTGCACAAATTGTTTCCTATTTTGAAAGTAGTCTTTAAGTAATTCCAGTTCTTTCCCCACTATTCCATATAATTCTAATTTCTGCAGCATTATTTCATGATCAACTAAATCAAAAGCCTTCGTAAAATCAAGAAATATACCTGCAACACCAACTGAACCTTTATTCAAACCACTACATATGAAGTTAACAACATTTACCACCGCTTCTTCAGTGCCACAACCTTTTTTAAAACCAAATTGGTATTTATAAAAGTAATTGTTCTCATCAAAATATGCTAAAAGTCTTGTATGAATAATCTTTTCAAAGATTTTTTGAATTGAATTGAAAAAGGCCTTCACTTAAAACAAAAAAAACAGCTACCAAAGCGAGTTTATAGCATCTAGGACTTGTTTTAGCAGCGTCAAAAATGGGCTACGGAAATTTGTAGTGCAATAATATATTCCACAAAGTATGATTCGACAAACTTCAGCTCAGCTTTATTTGATATTTGGGCCACTCTAAATAGAAGCATCTTCCGGTTCATATACATATATCATCAGCTTTCCGAGCTGTAAACCGAAGAGGAAAATCAGTTAGATTAATGCAAAACAATTAATAATATCTGAATTCGACAAAATTTTGGATTCTATTTTTAGGTACACCAACATGTAGATTTCAACTCCGGTGATTCTGTAAGTTCTATATAATATTAAAGGTTCTTTTTTTTTTAAATCTGCACATACAAGTGCAGAACAAGTTTGAAATATATTTTTTAAATTCATTTCATTTTTCATTATTTTTTCTTTATGTGTATTTTGCAGACAGCGGATTTAACGATATAACGCAAGAGTAATGATGAATGTTACATTTTTATATTGCAAATATTCAATTTTATCACATGAAAAAATGTACAAATTTATTGGGACATTTGTAAGATTTAAGCGCTTGCTTGCCTGTATCCCAAAATCAATTTTCTAAATAAATCTTAATATGAAAAATTATTTGGGTTGCTAAATATGGCAACTCGACCAGACACGTTTCGTTATTGGTACTTCAGTGATATTTGTAGGTTTAGAACAAAAACATGTCGTGCAATGGCAAAACCAGCTCTCGACGAGCTGCATGAGACATTAGGTCATATCAAAACCGAATGTGATCTCTGGCAATCTTCGAGGGAAAAATATGAAGCAAGATAAGGTCGTTTACAGAGAGCATCGGCCGTCGGCTGACATTGACGAAATCAAGGCTCATGTTGTAGCAACGAATGAAGAAACTCAAACACGGAAAGTTTTCGACAGTATCATTAAACTTAGCTCGATTGAAGACCGTGAAACCTCGGTGTCTAATCACATTAATAAGCTCTGAAGCAATCTTCAACAGCGTACATATTATTGATGAAAATGTTATTTAGTATAAGAAATACGATATTTCCACGACAATGTCAAAAAAAATTAAAATAAATCTGACCCATAATTTCAAATTTCAGAAAATTTGAGCATTTCCAAGATTTTCTTCCAAAATAGCAAGTTCGACATGAACAAAGCACTTGCAAAAAATCCTGCTCTTTCCATCCGTTTAAAAACAAATTCTATTGCATCCCGTGAATGAGATATGAGAGAGCTTCTCACATCCAAAGAGCTTGTCAAACACAAGATGCATTTACCGGACTGGTCGATTAATCGACTACTCGAAGTGTTCGTCAGATTGAACCCGGGATCATGTGAACGACAGTCGCATAGTGTACTAACCAACGTGTTACGGTCGGTCTTCACTGAAAGCATACGTACTGTCTGACAACAAACACGAAAAGATTTTCTTTTTTTTTTTGGGTTATGCAAATGGTTGATACTCGGGTTGTCAAACAGAAGATGACCTCAAAATATAGTAATTTAATAAACTTAACCCTTATTATTGAAAATATTAGAGAGTATTTTAATAAGTCGACATAATGTTTTGCCAATTAAAAAAAAAGAAAAAAAACAATTTTTCTCAACACGTTTAGAAGCAAATTGTTCTTTTCATATAGCTCTCTTGATGTAATAAGAAGAATATTATAGAAACACAACGATTTGCCTACTTCATGTTGGCCCACATATCACATGCATGGCATGAAGGCAGTAGTGAAATTAAAGTTCCTTCCCTCTTATTTACTGACTACGAATCAAATGTTTAACAAAAATTAATTTGTTAAATTGAACAAAGAACCACATTACTGCAATCACAAAAAATAAGGAAAGAAAATGCAAAAAAGGAGAAAAAAACTTAAAAACAGAACTCAAATAAATTCGGTTGGAAACAGAAAAAACATATAAAGCACAGCCAAAGAGGACGATGTAGCAGATACAGCAGAACCCATGCAAAGCAATCAAGTGGTGGCTAAAATGTGAGATGTCATAATATTTTGAGATGACATCGCACGTCATGTGTTTCCAAGTGGGGAATTTCGGTCTAAACTGAATGCAATCTGATGGATGCAACTCACAGACACACTCATAATCGCACGCTCACCGAGACCAATATAGACAGAACGGCATTCGGGATGGGGAGACAGTCTCAGAGTAACAAATGGATGCAGACAATTTGTCATATCATTTAAATGGGAAAAACTATTACATTTAATTAAAAATTGCCTCGTCGGACGAAATACATTTGGTCTTTTTCCCCTCTCTCTTTCTTTCTCTCTGTGACCTTATTATACCCGAAGTGTCCACAAAAACTTTCGCTCAACCTCAAACTTTGAGTTTTCTTCTTCCTTAAAGGTTCTAGGCAGGAGCTGATGACGAGGCTTAAATTTCACAGAGCAAATCAAATAAAGTAGTGATTCTTGGTCAAAAGAGTTATGTGACATCTCAAAGAAACTTTCCTACGAAGTTCAAAATTGTGGCTTTTGTGTAGATGAAATATTAAAATCAATTACTCACTGACAACCATCTCCTCTACCTAGAATTATTTTGCTTTTGAACTTTGTAAGTCAAATTAAAAATATTACAGCCAAGAAAGGCCAAAGAGAATTTTAAATTGGTACAAACGGATGCTTGACAAATTTGTACTCGTATAATGATATTGAACTAAACGTAACGAGTATGAATTTGCGTGATTGAACAAATGAACGGAACTGTACACACGTAAAACAAAAGGAGATATGTACGCAAACCAGCGATTTTTATATAAAAAAAAAAAGTTTTCCATATACAAGCGTAATATATAAAAGATGTTTGTTTTTAATGGACTATAAACATTTTTTGATTATTGTTAATATAGATCAATGAATAATAATCTTTCTTTTTTTATTTCTTTTACAAAAATTATAACATATAATTATAATTATATAATTACAATATAATTATTATAATCATAATATATGACAATTATATTATAGGATTATAATTATAATATATAATTATAATAATTGTTTTTGAGTTTGGTAATAAAAGCCGAGAACAATAATTAAAAATGATTTTTATTTTCAAAAATTCAAAATGAGAATCATGAGCGATTTTTATTTTAAAAATCAAAAATAAAAACCAAAATTGACATTTTTAATAGATTGATTTTTATTTTTAAAAGAAAAAAATAAAAACTAATCGTTCACTTTTATTTTGTTGACCAGAAATTATAAATTGCTAATATTTGGCATACAACCCTAAATCATATTAGGTGCGCAACTAAGTTACCGCTGTTTGCCAATAGATGGCGCCACCTGGAACTTGAGACGCCGTTCGCAGAAGGGTAATGAATTACATTTGCAACTTCATATATTGACAAATATTTCCAAGAGAAGACAGGAGTACTTAAAAAGATACTAAAAATTGAATACAAACCAAGAAATTCATTTCCTGCTTTCAAAACAGATATATCAAATTTTTGATTGATCGAGAATATAAAAATCAATGATTGATTTTAAATTTTTAGTGTTAAAAAAATAATAATATTAAATAAATAAAATACCCATCAATTTCAATTTTTATGTTTGACTTTCAAAATAAAAATTAACTATGATTATTTAAAAAATGAATTTTATATGATAAGCATGGAATACTTATATGATAAGTATTGAATGATTGTTTTTAATTGTTGCCACAAAACACAAATATGTGTAATTATTACTTTTCTAATAAAATTCAAAAATAATAAATATTTTTGAATAAAATAAGAAATATCAACAAATAATCATTAAAAATTATTTGTACGTGTAGTATGTGTATATAAGTGTAATTTCTCTAAGTGTATATTCTCGAAAGATCGTTAAGACCACTCCCAGAATACTCAACTGCCATGTAAGTAATCTCTTCTCCTCCTATTATGTAAGTAAGAACATTCTAGATATAAGTTTACGTTAAGCAACACTATTCTGCAAATATGTTTGACTTTATCGCAGCCTTTAGGTGAATATGTGTTCTCCAAAATCTTTTAGTATTTTCTGGAATTAGTAATTTTACTATAAATAGAGGGACTTTGTGTTTTTGAATGAATTAATATAGTTGACATTAAAATGGAAATACATTCGACGGTTCTAAATAGGTATCGTACTCGCAACCGTTACGGTCCCTGATGTAAACTGCTAGCTTAATTTCTCATTTCGTGCATTTGATTTCTTTTCCAAAAATTTTAACTTTTTTAAAGGTGAAAGTTGGAAAGTTTAACAAAAAAAATCTTTTGATTTATCCGAACAGCATCATCTAAACTGTCCTGCCAAATACCATTTGCAATTCAAATACATATACTCGTATACGTCCAAGCAATTCAAAACATCTTTCCAACCTTTAAATAAAATAAAATACAAGTGAAACCAAGGACCACATCGCCCATTCCATGTCAAGCTTTACCATAATTTTTCATAAAGAATTTTAATGGACTGTTTCCTCTTTCCATATCTTACACGTACTTTGAAAATAAAGTCAGACCTTAAAAATTATCAAAATCACGAGATGGGAATATTCAAATGGTAACGAAAAGAACATAACTCAAAGAGTGGGACCTTTTTCCAGAGCATTTTAAACGCACTTCACAGTTGCAAATTGAAGTCTTATTCATACGTAACGTAACATTTCAATAAATTTTTGTTTTGGTACTCTTTCTGGAAGCAGGGAGTAATAATGCAACAGAAAGCGTAAGAATACACGTGTTTGTCGTCTCTTCCTAATAAATTAAAAGTACAGCGACATGTCGTATAATAATGTTCAAACTTGACACAACATATTGTATTGGCAAGGAATGCAATTTTTTCACGTTTTAATATACGATATATTATATAGAAATAAGTCCAAGTTGTATATATACAGCTGGGGTCAAAAAAATAGCACGAAGGCTAAAAAAAATTTATGTAGACTATTACCTATATTTTGCAATAGTGTTTGCTGATTAAGTTCAAAATGTAGCAATAGACACTTGGAAAACTGTAAAACAATCTATATATATATAAATCAATTGCTGTGCGTTAGTCTCGCTAAAGCTCGAGAACGGTTGGACCGATTTGGCTCACTTTGGTCTTAAATTATTGGTAGAGTATTCCGGAAGGTTTAAAAGGTTTTATTTGAAGTGATAGATGGCGTTGGAGATGAGATTTTTGCAATAAATTTTTTTTACCATATTAACATTTTGAAGGCAAAACAACGTTTGCCGGGTCAGCTAGTATTATATAGAAATAAGTCTAAATTATATATATACAGCTGGGGTCAAAAAAATAGCACCAAGGCTAAAAAACTGTAAAACTATTTTGAATAAAAAACCTTAAATTTTCTTTTTATTTTGATACAAAATTTTAATTTTTTCAAAAGAACTTAAATAATAAGCAGTCAAAAAAATAGCACTTCAGTTCAATTTAGTATTCACTTAGCTAAGCACAAATTAATAAAAAAAAAAAAACAATATATTATGAATTCACTACTTCTGAGTATTATTTATTTATTATAATCAATACTTCGTGGCATTTTCCTTATTTGCAATAACCTCTGCGCAACGTTTTGGCATTGAATTAACCAGATTTTTGGCAATGTTCCACCGGAATTCCGTTCCATATTTGCTTTACCGCGTTTCAAAGCGCTTCATTGCTCGTTGGTTGAATTTGAGCAACTCCTGTTTTAATATCTGCCTATAAATTCTCAATAGGATTGAGATCTGGGCTCTGGGCGGGCCTCTCCATCACATTGATATTATTGTCTTAAAATCACTTTGTTGCAAGTTTGCTGGTGTGTTTAGGGTCATTATCTTGCCAGAAGACCCACATCAACGTCATTTCGTTTGAAGCATAGGGCAGCATAACTTCTTGAACGATATTACATAAATGGTTTTATTCATTATGCTTCTTATCCAATGTATGGGTCCTACACCATAATAAGAGAGCATGCCCACACCATTATGCTAGACCCACCGTGTTTTGTAGTTGTAATGGTATAATTTGGGTTGTATTCGGCATTAGGTGGTCTTTAACGTAGCAACGTGAACCCAAATAAAACAATTTTGGACTCATCTGTCCAAAGCACATTCAAATGAGATGTTGCAAATTTCAACCTTTTAGCAACGTGCTTACGAGATAGGAGTGACACTTTTTGAGGACTACATGCATTTAAATTGTTGTCTCGCAGTCTCCGGAGAATGGTGTCGACACTTGCAGCTACAGTAAGTTCCTTCTTAAGCTCTGTATCTGGCTTGAATGGGTCCTTCTTTGGCTCTCTGATCAAACGTTTAACCATTAAAGGCGACAAGACTCGCTTTCGTCGACGTCTTTCTGGTTTCTGATCGATCATTTCTAAAGAACCGCTAACTAAGTTGAAGGAAAAAATGTCTCTTAAAGAGAGTAAACAGGGTACTACGTCATCGCTTAGTTATGTTCAAATAATAAGCACAGAATTTATTTTCTCATTGGTATGCAAACAGATTTCAACGCTAGTGCTATTTTTTGACCGGCACTGTATATACTTGAATATAATATATGTAACTAAAATATATTGTATCAAAAGTGGGACTAAATTCAGATTTAGTTCAATTTATGGCTATCTTTGTGATCTACTGCAGTGTGTGATGGCGTATTATTGTGGTGCAAAAGTCGGGAGTCGTTCGTCATTAATGGCGCAAGCGACGCATGCATGACGTGCGAATAATATTCCTTTTTGACAGTTTGGCTCAGCGGAAGAAGCTCATAATGCACAATACCATGTTAAACGATCATTGAAAGACAAGGAACGAAGTCTTTGGTTTTGATTCACTCGATTGGTCGTAAATTTCAAAGTACAATTTTAAGTAAGTCCATAACTTGCTCTCGTCCTACTTCGAATTATTTATGCCATTTGTTTACGTGCACAAGTTTTCCTTACCCTGATAGTTGTAAGTTTTAATTTTGTAAATTTTAATTTAATTTTTAAGCTAAGGAAAGAGCTTTCACTCCACCGTTCTAGCAGTGTAACAAAGCGTTATTATAACTCTCAGCTAGCAATCGCCCAAGTATCAGAACTCATTCTACACTCGATATATAAACTACTTATTTGAACGTTTAAAGTCCCTGCTTGGTAAAATAATCTCCATTTTGTAAACCCCAGAAATAAAAGGTAAAACCTTGCCAATAAATTGAAGTCATTCGATTTATACACTCTCTAACCCCCCTGTTACGGCAGTAACTTGTGTGAGGTACCAAGGCGGCTCAAATTGTTAATAAAGTGGTACACGAAAGTTTAGAATTGTATTAAAACATATGTTTATTAAGTTCAAATTTCATAGTTTTAATATCTAAAACGAATTATAAAGTATTATAAGTTTAATAGTTGTGTAAGTCAGCTTACTTAATTCTGTCCTTCTCGGCGTTGAACTTGAAATTAAAAATGTCGATTTTCGAAAAAGCCATTACAGCTAAGAACGTAAGATCAAACGGGAATATGAATGCATAGAATTGATCGTAAAAAAGACGTCACCAAGGCAAACATTATATGACGTTTACACTTGACATGTCCGGTAATACGAACTCAATCATTTTAAAAGATTGACATGTTACATTTAAACATAAATAAAATTAATAAACTGAATATCAATTACACATAAAATAACGACTTTAAATTCAAAAATTCAAATTAACGACTTTAACATAAAATTAAAATAAAGTAACGGAAATGCTGATTTACTCCGCAACAGCCCCGTTTTTCACATTCTTTTTCATGTGAAATAAAAACACTGTCCGATCAACCCCCCGTATTAACACCATTTGTAAAACTTTCTTTCCGAATTTCAGTGAAGGCCTTCTACCGCACTTTAAACATTTCCGCAGCAGAATTTCCATTTCGTACCAAAAATTGAATGCAATTTTATTGCTCAACAATATCACATATTCTGAAAATCGCCCAGATCGGATTTTGCGTAGGTCCTGATGTGAAATTTCGCACAGGTAGATATCGTTGTGTCGATATTCCTGCCTGATTTAAATTGAAAACCGGTCCTCTGTCTACATATCCCAAAAACAAAAACAAGAAAATAATATATATGTATATCAATAGTTTTCGCATTATGTACATTTTATTTGTTTATATATTTATTTTTTATTCCCATATCAGTTGATATCGTCGACGGCCGATTCTGAGTGGGCGTGCTGAAAAATTTAAAACCACATTTGCGTGAAATACGCCTTACCGCGCCCAATAGGCGCAAAACGCTTTGACTCGCCCAGTATTACCAAAATGTCAAATTATTAAATACTTTTTCATGATTGCAAAAATGCACAAATTTTTGCAAAAATATGAAAAGTTACAAAAGGAGATTTTTTTACAAGGTCATTTTTGACTCTGGAAAAGTGAAGTTATTTATCTTCGATGTTATAAAACTATTGGTACGTTCTAAAAACACATTTTTTTCCAAGTAATATCAACTTTTCGCATTCGTGGCAGTTGAAAACGAACATCAACATATGGTGGATTAAAAGGATTTTTTTTGAAAAGAATATTTTCGTTACGCTTTTAATCGATTTTATCAGTCTTTAACAAACCCACTGAATTGTTTTGCTTGCAAAGTTGGACGCAGTTCCGAATATTTTATTTTAATTTGCATTTTAAGAAATTAAAATATTTAGAGGACGTTATGGTATTACTAATAGATCGCTACGACTGCCCATTACATAATTGAAGAATTTAAGAACAGAGTTGTCTTATTTAATATATCGGAATACAAGATGAATCACAACAGCAGCAACATTTTTAATTTTTGATTTCAAATATTTCTGAAAATACTACCGCTAGATTATTTATTTATTATAATACAACAGGTTGGTCCCAAATTGAATTTTTCGAAAGCCATTTAATTATACGTAACATCGTTAGAGCCAAGCATAGTTAAAAAAGTTCATAATTATTTTTAAAATTTTTTCTTCAATTTCTTTTTCTTTCAATTTGTGCTGTAGTGCCTGACGGTCATTTTCCAAAAACTGCTTTGAGACTAAAGATATTGACCCACATTTGATTTGCAAACCGCATTGTGGAAACTGAAGCATTGTTAATGAAATTTTTTCTACATTCATTTACATCCTAAGAAATGTATTGTGAAAATGTGAGTCTAATCTTGTACCGGAATTGTGAATTATTTCTCACAATTCACTTTGTAATTTCCTTCGGGTAGCGTTGAGTTCATTTGTCCCTTCGTGTTCATTAAAAAAAAACTATCTCAATTAATGTTATCTTAACTTTATTATAATCAAAGATAAAGCTACAAATTGTTTTTTTATTTAATAATTAAAATGTTTGCTTAACTGTAAAGATGGAATTAAATTAAGGCCACTTTGGAGCGACAACGAGCGCACGTTTGCAACAACACCACGGCGACACCAAGTAATGGCAATTATCTTGTGCGTCATCACAATCGCTGATAGAGCGTACTCTCCTCCAGCACTTGTCCAACTCTTTCCCCTCCGCTAATAAACGGGGTCGGCGTCTTCTAATACTTCATTCGTTTGGAATAAAACACCCAACGAGACGTCAATAACGCGCCACGTATGTGAAGAAGAATAAAGCGCTCGGTCGCTCAAGAAGCTCGCTTTTCATCTAAACGATACGAAACTAAAAGAAACTGAGAAAAACTAAAACAGAAACAGAGGCAGAGACAGAGGAACAAGAGCAAAATTTATGGCTCAATCAAGGAATAAAGGCAGCATAAAATGAGACAGCACCACAACTGAACGAAGAAATGTGATTATGTAAAAGTGCTTTTGATTTGAGTGTCGTCCTCATCGTAAGGACCACAGAAATGTTGCAAAGATTTCTGTTTCACGTACTATTTTTGTTTCATTTCACTTGCACGCAATTCTTGGTGGGACAGTTTGGACAACGGATGTATGCGTAGGGCGACGCGTTGAGTAAAGCTAACGAAAAGTTAACAACACAATCTCTTGTTGATTCCTTCGCAATTCCTTTGGCCCTTGCTAGGCTTTACTTAATATTTTATTGTGCACATCTCGTGCACACTAAAGCTGAATGTACCACGAAGTACGAACATACGGGGCGGAAGTGCCAACACGTGTTGTAAATACCCGGTTACGGTTAATGAAGGGATTGTATATATTAAATAAATTTTAGTGTTCTCCTCCGCGATTCTCGTTTGGTTTTTTTTACCCGAAGCCGTTTATGGCTTTAAGGTGATGCGATGGATGAAGTATCGAGAAATTGTTACGCGTTACTCACGGTAAGAGCCTGCAGTAATGGAACGCACTAGGTAGTGTTTTTGGTGACAGTGGGCCAACCAGTCATGTGATTCAGACAACAATAACAGAAACAAATGAATCTAATTCCAAAAACCGTGATATTTGTAAGTGATTGCTGATAGAATTGAAATTTGAAAATCATCGGGAAAATGTCTCTTAGTTCTAAAACTAATTTGGTGAAGTGTCAACACCAAGTTAGCTGTAAAAACCCAAGATTTTATTCGCTGTCACAAGTTTTTTATTCAGTTATCCAAGCAATCAGCTCAAATATTCATTATTTTATTTTGATTGATTCTGTTCTGTTCTATTCACCAGATAAATTAACTTCAATCATCATTAAATTGTCCCACAGTGCAACTAACACATGCGAGTATTAATGCTGCTGTCGTTCTTGTCAAGAGACGTTATTGTGTGGAGGTGCTCCACCAACCGTCACCGTCACTTTTGTCGTCGAGTGTCGCTTTTTTTTGTTGGCTCATTCAGTTTTATGTGAAATATACGTTTCATGTAACGTAACGAGAGAAGAAATAGCAACAACACTCCCAATGAGCATTATGATGGTGACGATGATGATTATGGTGCGGCAGTGGATATGCTATGATTTTACCAGTACAGAGCTTACTTGACGCGAATGCTCACGTTCTGCTTTCGCCGTGCGAACTAAAACCAAAAAATCAGGTCATAATGAACGTTTTGCAATGTTTTCGGTCTGATTTTATTCTCGCTGTTCCTTCACTGTTTTGTTACACAGTTCTATCTACAGTGTTGTTGTTGTATTTGAAATTGTATGGGAACGAAAGGAAAATATTGGGTATCCTTGAAAGTAATGGAAAGTAATGATAGGAAAAGCAAACAGTATTTTGTCATGTAATTCTATAACAGAATGACATCGCGCACTACAACCCGTTCGTTTGCAATTAGTTAAATTCACTATTTTCCTATTGATTTATCAAATAAATGAGAAAAACCCAAGATAAGGATTCATACAGCACAAAACATGTCATCATGGACGGCCTGTTTACAAAAGAAGGATGATGAAATTTCTTTTTGAATTTAATTCGCCAAATACCACAGCATGCAAAGTTACACGGAAACTGTCCAATATAAATGTAGTGCAAATGAAGACAACAAAGGAAATTAATTTCGATTTAAATTCATTTCGTTATTTTTTTATAGTAAAATAAATGTGAAGTCATTTAGATGCAATGCAGGAAAATGTTTTATAAAATGTCAAAATAGGAAATTTTCTTCCAATTTTTAGTCTTTACAAATCAATATTTCGAAGTTTTACAAAACGCCTGCATCTAATTAGAAAGATTTAATATTTTGTGCCGCAAAGTGATAACAGACGCCATGACTTCGCCCGCAGATGAAATTGCCTTCTCCTTCTTTGGAAACGATTCTCCTATTCCATTCCACTGCGTTGACTGATCCTTGGTCTCAGGTGTGAAGTGGTGGACCCATGTCTCATCCGTAGTTATAAATCGAAGTTCAAATTTGGCTTTGTTGTGGTGAAACATCACCAAACACTCTACTAAAACATCTTCGCGACTCTGTTTTTGCTCTATTTAAAGCAAGTCCGGCACCCTTCTTGCCCACAGCTTTCTCATCTTCCAATCTTATGTCAATATACGATGCATAGCACCTTTTAAATGCCTATCATTTCAGCTAGCTCACGCACCTTCAGCTAACGATAATCCAATACTATTTTGTGGATTTTCTTAACCGTATATGGCGTAGATGCCTCAATTGGTCGGTAACTACGGCGTTCGTTTTGGCAGCTCGTTTAGCCTCGCTTGTACTCTGCTACCCAGTAGTTTACAGTCGTAAACGAAGGAGCAGACTCCTCCAGAATCTAACTCGTCTTTAATATTGGTTGGACTGAAACCTTTCAAATGCTTACGAATTCACTGATATCGTTTACTTTTGTTGGCTTAAAAAAATATTATAAACTTAAAACAACGCCTTTAAGCTTAAAACAAATGTTTTAAAAGGTTGTCACTTTTCACCAAAATATTTTTTTTTGTTTGCCCAAACTACTGGTACCATCTATACGTCAACATTTATATTTATTTATTTATGAAAAAAAAAACACCCTTGTGCAGTTAGTAAGGTAGTATTAGTGTACAATTACGAAAGTTATGACGACGATATGATGATGAAATATTTACGATATTAGAAAAATATGGGCAGAACAGCTGTTCTGAACTGGAGATAATGAACTTTTGTCACTTGGCAAAGGGAAGGCCAATGTCGTTCAAAATAATAGAGCCAATTTAACAACCCATGCATACGAGCGAGTTTTAAACTTTGATCCATAATAACGATGGCTTCAGAATTCAGTCTCTTGGTAAAACACAGTTGGAAAGAATTTTAAATACGCTATAGACGAATACTTCTTTGGGTGTTGTGAAATAACAACAAGAATGCTGCAGATTATTCTTTCTTATGTACACTTCTAACAATCTGATAGACGAATCGAACTATCCTGATATTATGAATAAAAAAATAAAATAAAAAATAATAATAAAAGATAATTCCTCCTATCCCGAAAAAGTCTGGATCTTTTAGAGGACAGACTTCCGACCAATATTTATTTTATTTACAATTGACAGTTCTTGAATAAATTATTTTTGATTAAATAACAAAATTTTTAAAGAATTCATCAGTCTTGTTTGAATAGCAGTTAGAGTTGAAAAAGACAATGGTGTAGGTTATAAGTAGTGTGTGGGTGTATGTGTGTGGTAGATTAAATATATACCAATAGAACTTATGTTGTAATGTATTTTCAAATGTATTTTCGAACATAGATCACGCATTGCCATTAAAACCAAATTTATCTATAATTACAGGGTTGCCCATATTCGACGGGCCCATCTGGCAACGCCATAACTTTTGACAGAGATGTCAGATCGCTTAATGACATACCGCGTTTGAAGCGTCAGTCGAAGCAGATTTTTACCATGGAACAATACACGCCACGCGAGCGCTCTGAAATAGTTGAAATTTACATTCAACAGAAGAAGTCAATTGTGAAAACTCAACGTGCTTTTAAAATATTAAAAAATGTGAGAAGTGCGCCTTCTAAGAACACCATTAAGCGTTTATACGAAAAATTTTCGACTGGTGAGGCTCTTTCTAATCCGAAGAGGCCAAACAAAAGTCGACCAAGGCGATCGGCCGAGAATATCGCTGCCGTACGAGCCAGTGTTGAGAGGTCCCCAAGAACATCCCAAAAACGCCGTTCTCAGCAGTTGGGCATGGCTCGGTGCACTTTACAACGGATTATTCGCGTTGATTTGCATTTGTTCCCGTACAAAATTCAATTGACGCAAAGATTGTTGCCTGCGGACAAGCCTCGTCGATTGGAATGGGCCCAACGAGTCATCGAAATGGCCGATGATGACGAGCAATTTTGGAACAAAATTATCATGTCCGATGAAGCCCATTTCACATTGAATGGGACCGTAAATAAGCAAAATTGCCGTATTTACGCCACTGAAAATCCTCAGGAGATTCAAGAATTGCCTCTTCATGACGAAAAAGTCACAGTTTGGTGCGGCGTTAGTGTGAAAACGGTCATTGGGCCGTTTTTCTTCCAAAACGAAAATGGCCATGCTGTTACCATCAACCAGGAGCGTTATCGCGACATGATGACCAATTTTGTGATGCCAATTATTCGTCGAAAGCGTATGAGGCAGTTCTGGTTTCAACAAGACGGCGCTCCACCGCACACAAGTCGCATAACAATCGATTTTCTGAAGAATTTGTTTCCGGGCCGTTTGATGTCGAAAAGTGGTGATTTGGACTGGCCACCGCGTTCGCCCGATTTGACGCCCGCTGACTTCTTCTTGTTGGGACATTTGAAGTCAAAGGTTTACGTTAACAAGCCAAGGACCGTAGAAGAGCTCAAGGACAACATTCGTGAAGAAATAGCCGCTATTCCGGCCGAAATGTTGGCGAAAACGATGGAAAATGCTGCAAAAAGGGCACAATACGCCATCAACGCCAGAGGCGGCTATTTCAGAGATATCATATTCAAAAATTGATGTAAACAAATCTACTTGGAACAAATTAAATGAATAAGATTGCCAACCGCCAAATTTTTATTTTTTTCTTTGATTTTTTTTTAAAAACATGGGTCCGTCGAATATGGGCAACCCTGTACATCTATGTAGAGAAAAAATATTTATATTGACGAAAGTGATCTCTTGATACTGTAATGGCGGTCCCCACTCAGAAAATTTCCAAATATTTAGCAATTTCTGCAGTCTGACCTTATTGGAGGTTTCGCCAATTTCATCCGCTTATGGGAAAAGATATGACCATATAGTGGAAATTCGAATTTTATTCAAATTCTGAGCATATCCCATTCGAATCGTGAAACCCCTGTATATCTGAACTGGCTTTTTTAAGCCATGTAACAGATGACATGTAAATACCATTGCGCCGAATGATACGCTTTTATTAGCTTTGCAGAGATTTGACCAAAACATTTTCTCTCCACTAACGATTTGCTTAAGGACTGCAGTGGTGGATCCATGTCCCGTCCGTTCTCACATACCGCCCCAAAAAATAACATTTTTATTGGGTTTCAACCAATCCAAGAAGTTTTTGAATCAGTAACGTCTTGATATTTCCGTTCTACTGTTACCAAATGCAGTATCTAATTGGAAAACATTTTTTTCATAACCAAATTTTCATGAAAAGTAGTCAATACGACGCCTTTCGATAGTTTCCCGACTGCAGATATATCTCTATTACTATTATAGCCATTTCTAGCATTTCCACTGCATTCAGCACCATAAAGTAATCAAACTATCGGCAAGTGTTTGTTTTCTACGGAGGATTACCATGCCATCAGTAGCAGTTTCCGAATTATTTTCAAACAAAAGCGTGGTTCTTCCAACGGAATTTGGGCTACCCTCTTCAACGCCGCCCGTTGAATTCGTTTCGAAGGCGTCTGTTTCCGCAGCGTGCCTTTCAAATTATGTTGCATACTTTTCGTACAGATATGTACCATCGACACGCCAAACTCGGCCAGTTTGCAGTTTTTGCCGAATTGAACTGTATGTATCGATCTAATTTTGTATTTGTATTTTCTTGTATTGTATCTTGTATTTTCTCCAAAATTTGCCTTAATGTGAATATCTGGTCAGTTACAGGTTTAACAGGTCTAAAACCACACTGCCAAGTTCCAAGTCAATCAAATATAATTGGTTTTACTCTGTCACATATCCCATTCAACAGAACCTTATAAGCGAAGTACAAAATTCTAATACTGAAATGGTTGGTCAAGCGCTGGGATTGTCTTTTTGAACACAGAGCATAACACATTTAGATTCCAATCATCGGAGCCAAATCTTGCCTAGGGTCTAATGCAAACCAACTTGGGAAAGCGATTAGCACCCGTAGCTTTCTTGCCTCTAAGAAGCAACACTGTTGTTCTGATCTCATTTCTATCTCTCCGGTGGACAGTACAAGCTTTAATGTGTGCTACCCATTGACTTGTAAAAATATTCTATCCATAATTGTGGCCCACTCTGCGCGCGTATCTTCAACCAGGTTTTTATCGCTGCCCTTACAAGAGAGGAGCCCTGCACCGCAACGATTACTCTTTATCTCTTGATAGAATTTTCGATCTCTACATCTAATCTTGTACATTTCTACATCACCGCTTTTCCGAACTTACTCCAAGAGTTTCTCTCTTCTCCTCTTCTTGTATCTGCATCTGAGCGCAGTTTTTCTTACCCAAATACAGTTTTGCTGCAGTTGCCGTCGGACACGCAATGAGTTGCAACTGTGTGTCAGGAGCATTATATGTACGTCCGATGATGTTGTCATGAAAGTTATACAAAGATAGGAAGTTGCGAGCTGCTTGAAAATTTCTACAAAGGGCCCGTCTCTGGATATCACTCAATGAGTATCCACCACATATAAACATGAACATTGTTGATGATCTGTCTCTTTTCAATAGTCCACAATTTGAAGTAATTTTGAATTTTGCAACATTGCTTCTTAGCGGGAATCCTCTCCTATTATACATTCTTACCTATTTCACCCTATTTCGATTTTAGATTTTAACATTTGTTGCATTTTATTTCGTCAGTTTTTTTCAATATCGATGGTTTTTATATTGCAACATTAAATCAACTACAATATAATTCAACAGTAAACTTACAACATACAGCAAGTCCCATAAATACAAGAAAGATGAGAAATTATTCCAGGTCGCTAACTCAGCAGGACTACCGACTTAGTTTTCCCACTCACGGTGTTGTAGCATTTCATATTGTTGCCCCCGCCGTCACAGATCCTGTTGTTGTGGCATAACCATCCTTTAAAGTCCTCCATGGAAACTACACAAAGGTGCTTTCCCAAGGGAAAACAGTAAGTTTATAAGAGATATTAAGTAACACATGCTGCCAGCCGGGGAGACGGCAGCAAAAGTGCATCTTTTATTTGTCTTCTTCATGAGGAAACCAGAAAAGAAGCCCACCCCTCATCAACTCGTCCTTTGGTAAATAATATTTTGCATTATAAACCATTTGTTTTTGTATTTTCTAAACGTTTTAACCCCAATGCAGCACGTCTGTCTGCTTTAGAAAGACAAAAGTAATGAGCTTTTTTGTGTTGCACTTGAGAGCTTTTAGATTCTTTTTAAACTACTCCTAGTAGTAGACTTATACGATGATGCTTAAGTTGGTTGCGATGACGTACAAAAAAGAGGCATCTGTTTACTATTTTGCACCTTTGCACCCAATGAAAGTAGCTGCCAGCTCAAGACTGGAATTGTAGAAATTTTCAACTGTTTCCAACACAATTGCGGTTTTAGAAAACGTTAGAAACCTGAAAATGCTGGTAACATTTGCACTTGCTGTGCTTTCACAACAATCCCTTTATTTAGCAGATACGGAATTTGGCAAATGAAGTCGCCACAGGAGAAAGGAAGTACAAACTTACCTTTGTGTGTGGAAATTTATCCGCGTGTGTGTAATATGAAGATACAGCATGTGGAAAGAATATGCGAAGGGAAAACCTTAACCATTGACTGAACTCTTCAACATTCTGTAATTAAAAGTTAATTACGCTGAATTCTTTTTTTTTAATGTCAAAGATTTTTTGTTTCTTTAAGGATGTCATTATTTCAAAGCCACGAATCCACCAAATGTCACCGGCGGCATCATCGGTCAGTACCTCCTCGAAAACGATGACGGCATTACTTTTACAAAGCAAAACGCTACCGATCTCTGATAATCAATTTCTTTTTTGGTCAAAATTAGATGATGTGGATCTAAACGGCATTGAAGGTGGTTTATATTGCCACATTAGACATTCTCAAGCCACAGACCTATGACTATTATACACCAGCGAACATAGCCTGTGCCGTCACTCAAATTCATCCTGATTTGTGTCGCAAAAAAATCTTTCAAATACAACAACAAAAAAGTCGCTAATATCTCATTCACAATGGAGTTTGTTCAATGTTAGCATCTACCGCTCCCTACTTGACAACCCTCAGTAGATTTTTAGACCAATATTTGTATTGGATGAAATTATCTGCCAAACTGTTAACATTTGCACAGAGGTCTTCAAAAATTTGATAAAATTACTAAATGCAATACGCAGTTCCACTACTTCCATAGATCAATTCAATTCCTCTATGATTTTTCGAACCCGTTAAAACTACACATGATTCGTGCAGGTTTTTAATTTCGTATTCATTTCTGAAATTTACACTTAAACTTAAAAAGCTATTTCAGTTCTAGCAATAGCAAATAAGTAAGCTTAGTAAGCGTGTAAGTTTTGTAAAGTTTTGTTTAAAAATAAGATTATTTTTCGAAAATATCCTATTTGAAACCGCTTTGAAATTAATGGTAGCACAACAGCAGTTCAAGTTTTATTTTTTTGAAATTGATTAATATCGTATAAGAGTTGTTCGTTTAAGTTTTATCTTTGTTCGCTGGCGAGCAACAACAACCGACACTGAAAAATTGCCAGCCTTGCTTTTAGTCATAAATTCAGGAAAGTATGAAAGACTACTTCATAATGTACGTACTGCATTACGTTGTTATAGCAAGTTGAACGTAACAGTTTACCGCTCTTTATCAATATCTAGCTTAGCAGTGTTGTATTGCAATTTCATACCGTGAAAATTGGATGGGTTGGACAAACGCATTATTTAAATTGATTAATTTTGAAGGGATTTGGTTTCCAGTTTCAAAAAAGTGGTTCGTAATTACATTTTAGGAAGCAGTTTGGAAGAAATTCTGCGAGAAATAAATAATCGGTGTATGCAGCTACTTTGTTACTAATGAAAAAGTTGGAATAAAAAAAAATTGAAACGAATAAGTCGGAAAAAGCCTGGCAAATTCTGTGATTGGGTTTCATTTTGTATTTTTTAAATATCATTACGTTATATCTCAAAAACTGATGATGATATAACAAAACAAATGGTGACCTTAAAATCTCTATACCTGACTTAATCGTATTCCCACTCCAAAAATATAACAAACCAATATCTCGCTACAAAAGCTGTAAAGCATTATGAGAAAAACAAAGTATGCAATTCCAATAAAAATCGCCAGTAACACTGGCACATGTGATCATTTTCTCCATGTATCGAAAATATATTTAATATTATATCAATTTTTATTATACTTTCGGCTAAAATCTTGATAAGATTTTTGTAAAATTCGTTGGACAAAGCAGTTGTTTTTTTTTTTTTTGCTTTAATTTTTTTATAGTTATGTAATAATTGAAAAATTTAAAAAATACAATTTTTCATTTACCATTGTAAACACATGCAGAACAAACCGTTCTTAGAAATTTTGTTGATGAAATGAAAAAATCATAATTATTTAGTTTGAAATCACCCACCACTTAAATTAATAAAGGCATCTTATTGTAAGTTGGGATCTTTTGTTTATTTAAAAAAATACTTAGAATATTAAGAATCTATCTGTAAGTTATGTTTTGAAAAAGTGGCTCTAAGTGACAAACATTAACTTCGAATGGGTATTAGGAAAGCCCGCCAATGATTCTGATGCCTGCTTGAAACACAGCAGCGGAGTGAAAAAACTTCAATCTTCGATTTTTTTTAATAATTTTGCTAATTAAATTTTCAGTACAAAGCTAAATGATGGTCTTCAAAATCGTTCTATTATCACAATTCATATTCACAAACAGTGAGTTTAGTAATCACTACAATACTTTTATCCAGCAGAAAACTTTTCTCACAAAGAAACTGGTTGTTGTGATTAAAAACAAAAATAAACAAGTCTTACCTGCATTAAATATTCAAGAAATATGAATTTCTGTTGCAAACTTACCTGAAAAGGAAGAAAATATTCTGCATTAATAGAAAATCTGTATTGAAATTCAATGTTTGTATGTTTTGCATTTTTGTTCCGAATAGGTATCTAAACTACCACAGGGCGGCGCACGAATTGTGCTACTGTCAACTGTAAAGATGTTGAAGGAGTTTTTTTTACACAGAACTGCGCCGAAGACGAATCCGTTTCAACTGAATTTGATTCTAGCAAGATGGAGCAACTGCACACATAACCAGGTCGGTTATGGTGGAGCTCCCAAACAAAGTCACCCACCAGGTAACCAAGGTGGCCTTATGCACCAAACTTCTTTTAATGGGGTTATGCCAAACAAGAGGTGTATAAAACGAAATCAAGGAATTTAACTGAGTTGAAGCAGTCCATTAAAACAATAATTGAGGCATTCCCGACTTCAACCCTTCATGCCACAATGTTATATAAAACAAAATTAATTAAAAAAAATGAAGAAAAAATTAATTGAATTTCCTATTGTAGTGCAATTGGTGCGCCACGCTGTAGCAAATCACACATAATGTCTATGGCACTACATTCATATTGCCCGAGAAAGAGTCGTAAACTAAATTAAGTCTTGACTGAGATAAAGGGCGTACCAACGCCCATAAAGCGCTCACTTTTGGATGTTGTTAAAAATAAAATGATGTCAATGGCCTCATACGAGTATATGCTAGTGGATACAAATATATAAGATTCTGGAAAATAACTACTATCCTACATTAATGGTGCCGTAAAAAGTTACAGTAATAGATCCATAAAATAAATATTGAAGTACATATGATCTAGAATCGAAAAAAGCTATGAAGATTGATTCGAAAGTACGAAAAAGTGAAAGAAACAGGTTTATTGAGAAACCATAAGCCTATTTTGAATATTTAGAATTTGTTATTATCATTTTTTTTTTAAATTTCGTTATCTAAAGAGGAAACCAAGAATTATTTATTAACTACCAGATTAATCAAATCATGAATTCTAAAATAGCTTCCCAGCAATACAACTTTTACTGGGTTTCAAATATAAATGCTGCCACAGCCATCGTTTGGGATTTAAATGACCAAGGAGAAATATCACTGCAGTGGTTTCTTCCTCCTTACTCCCTTCTGCACTCCGTGACCTTTTTGGCCAGGAGTTCCAAAGGTTATTAAATCTCTTGAATCTTTGATAGGTATTAGATTTCTATTTTCCAGAACGATGAGAAGAGTTCTATAGCTCTTGAATACCAAAACTACAACCTAGACTCAATGCGGATTTGTTAGCGCATAAATGTCTGACCTTTAACCTCTATAACTTTTCATACGGAGCTTAAGTAACTGCTGTTATTTGTTTACATACATTTTTGGTTTTTTGTTTTTT